>JAADYC010000082.1:0-42242 GCA_023338135.1 Phytopythium kandeliae | reverse complement strand
TCGTAGGACTCCTCTTCCATCGGCGGGATACCCGCGCCGCCGTAACCAGGAGTGTTCTCGTCGTCGATGGTGCCAGAGATCTCGTAGGACTCCTCTTCCATCGGCGGAATACCCGCGCCGCCGTAACCAGGAGTGTTCTCGTCATCGATGGTGCCAGAGATCTCATAGGGCTCCTCCTCAGTAGTCGAACCGTAAGCTGTCTCCTCGACAGACTGCCCGTACGTTGTTCCCTCGACGGTCTGACCGTATATCGTCGTGCTCTCCGATGGCTGTTCATAAGAGTGCTCGCCACTGATCGTGGATTCCTCGGGAGGGATACCATCGCCACCGTAACCAGGAGTGTTCTCGTCGTCGATGGTGCCAGAGATCTCATAGGGCTCCTCCTCCGTGGACTCGCCGTTCGTCGTTCCCTCCGTCGTCTGACTGTATGTCGTTGTCTCCTCCACTGGTTGACCATAAGTCATCTCCTCTGCTGGTTGCTCGTAGGCAATAGTCGTCTCTACAGCAGGCTGGGAATAGTCGGTCTCCTGCGCGCTCTCCTGTTGCGCACTAGTCATCTCCGAGGACGGGGTAATCATTGTCGAGTCTTCCCCTCCTTCCTGCTCTTCCTCCTCGTATTCAGTCGTGTCGGTCTCGCTTTCGGTCTCATCAAGACCCAAGATGATCGGTGTGGCGCCGGGCGACGTGATCATGACTTCGAACATTGGCATGCTCTTTGTTGCAAGACACTTCGCAACCTTGGTCATGGTCGACTGAAACGCGGCCTCGCTGAGCTTTGTGTTGGACGAACTGCGACTAAGGCACGACTCAGCCGCGTTGTAGTATTTCACGATGCGCTTCTTCGCCTCTCGCCTCTTCGACGATGACGCTATCGGCGCCGAGTACCTCGCAATGTCGGCATCCTGGAGATCGTCCCAGTACTGACGCACGCTCGAGCGCGGCACAAGCAACTCGCCTTGATTGAGTTGGGACCACGACGGCAGCACCGTTTCGCGCATGGGCATGATTTCTGTCGTCGCGGCGGATGCAAGCGCCGCCGCGGTCGCGACAACGGACGCGGCGAGCGCGACCTTCATCTCGCCTTGTACGTTTGGAACACACGACGCTCGACGCTCGACGCTCGCGGAACTTGTGCTCGGCTCGAGGAAAAGCGAAATGGCTCGACTGAGAGAGCGGCGGCACGGGTCCGAGCGACGACCCGTTCACGAAAGATATGCTTTTCAAGGCAGGCAGGCTCCTGCGAGTCTGAATGCTTACAATCCCCAAGTCATTGGGATGCGCGACCGTCGGCGGCTGGTCAGCGGGGCGGACACGACGCGACGCGTCGCGGCGATGGATCCGACGGTGAATCGACTTGAGCCACTCGATAGCTGGTCATCAGAATGACGGATAGCTGCATCGTCGCCTTGGACGAAAGGAGCGGCAGCAATGATGAACAGTCGGGACATCGATCTTGTGGCGACGTCTCGGATCCATCGGCCGTCTCTCCGCGTGTGGATCGCGCAATGAGCGGTCGCAGTCGACTCGAGCGAGAGTGAGTGACCAAGAACATAAAGATCGTGGTGGGCAGGACTTTGTGCCGTCGCCGCTCCTTTTGTTCGTTCAGTGGGGAAGTGAACTGCGCGCTTTTCATGCGACGAATCCCGCCTTGGAATGCCATTGTATTCCTGGTCATGGCGCTTGCCATTAACACTCGAAGCAGCGCTATCGGATTCAAGATGCAGATGAAGATCTCTTTGACACTCTCTAAGAGCAGCACAGCGGCAGCTACGTGCTCAAAAGGCGCAGATGTCCAAAGCTCTATCCCGATCTGGTTTTGGACGAAAGTCGAGAGTTGTGGGCTACGAGGCTCTTCTCAGTTGATGCCAAGGCTGCGTCGTTCCCACCCTTCACTTAGAGTGCGCTCCTGAGTGTTACTTCTCTAGACAACCGTCAAATCGTCGTCGTAGTAGAGGTGGATGATGGGCTTGTACTGCTGCTCGTCCATGTCAAACTGCTCGAGCATCGGTGACTCGTCCGGAATGCCATTCGCGTCGAGCGTCTTGCTCATATCAAGCGGCACGAACTCGCCGTCGTCTAGGTGCTTCCACGTGTAGCTGGCCGCATGCGAGTTGAACCGTCTGAGGTAGCGCGACTGGATGTCGGCGAGCGTCTCCTCGGAGCACACTTCGAGGGCGTGGCGCTGCTGCGTCAGCACATTGACGAGCTCGAGCCAGCGCGCCTTGCGCGTGAGCCTGCCCACAACATACTTGGGGTCGCGCCACCACGGCAGCATCCCTTCTGTGCACCACGATGCCGTCGGTTCCATGGGTGGAACGTGAAGGAAGTGTCCATACGGCACGAACGGCAGCTCGATGCCGCGCTCTGGGTCGACGTGATACTTGATCTGCTCGTTGTTGTTGAAGTTGAAGGCGAATCAGTGTCTGCTAGAGCGAACGGGATTGGCTCGAGAGGACACGCACGTTCTCCGTGTCGGGGTCGAACCAGTGGGAGATATCTTCTCCCGCGTGCTTGATGATCGGCTGCACAACCATTCCTGGTCGTCGTCGCTGTTGTAAGATTGGGATCAAGGCGATGGAGATGGAAACACGCTCACCAAGGTTCTGCTGAACCAGCTCTGACACATCCAGAACGCGGTAGTTTACGATCACCCAGCAGTCCTGCTCGACAAGCAGCATGGAGCGAGTGAGCTTCGTCGGTGTCAGGCGTAGAGTTACAAGGAGCTGCATGCGGCGACGGTACATGGGCACGATTGTGGACCGCCACCTCGCGCGGCGTAAAGTACGGCAGCTTGCTCCTCTCCCCGTCCTGCTGGCTCGCGTGCTCAGCCATACTCCTCGTTGCCGATCCGAGAGAGAGAGAGAAAGAGGGACAGAGAGAAAGAGAGAGAGATGGAGTTGTAGAGCGAGCGCCACCAGTCGAGGAGCTACGTCCGATCTAATTGTGGACGGATGCAACAGCTTCAACCAATGTAGCCATCGAAACGACGCGTCCCGAACACAACTGTCCAAAATCCGGGACAGCATGTATACCTATTCAAAACACTGATTCCGCAAGCTGTGTTCGCATTTTCAAACTATCGCAAAGGCGCCACACAGCGTGCGGCGAAATACCTTGACGTGAGACCAGCATGGACGGCGAGAACGACGGTGCGTTCCTGTCGCCCGTGAGCAGCCTGCGCCGCGCTGAGGAGCGGGAGTGGCGAGCGCAGCAAGAGAGAATCCGTGCGGTGCCGCTTTCGCGTCATTCGGACGTGTTCTCGGCGCGTGCCAAGCGAAAACAGGCGCGTGTGGACGATGCAGATGGCGACGGACGCGACACCTCAACGCACAAGCGGCGGAGGTCGTCCCCTGCGCGCTTCGCAGTTGGTGCAGCACCAAGATCTGGAGCCGCGCCGCGGTATCTGAGCTATGAGCGTCCGGCGAAGGCGGTGACGGCAGCAGCAGAGCGCCGGACACCACGCGAACTATCGTTCTCGCCTGTCGAGAGCGAACAGATCGCGCGGGAGGGAAAAGCCGACGGCGTGGACTGCGTAAATGACAAAGAGAAAGAAGATGTGGGTCTACGGAGAGAGAACGAGATATTCGACGACAAGGAAGAGCACGTGCTGCCGCTGTTTAGCCGGTATAAGGTGAGTTATGGCGTTCGTATCCACGGACTACGGACGTGTTCTCGGGGTGAACTGACCGCGCCGATGCGTGTACGGCCGGGTTAGGACCCGACCGTGCGTCCGCGCAAAGGTACAGCAGCGGAGGCTGATGCGACGCCGGCAGTCAGGTTCAACGTTGAGACAGCAACGCAGCAGGAGCTCTACCGTCAGCTGTATGGCGAGGATGCGGGCGAAGACACGTGGAACAGCATCCAGCACGACTCGATGATGGACGGGATGGTCGATCTCAGCCGTACGCCAGATCTGTCGCGTCTCGAGACGGTGGAGGGCAGCGAAATCTTCGATGCGATCATGGCGGCCCACACGCCGCGCGTTGGTCGCCTGTTCCCCGCAGAGGTGGAGCGCACGGAGAGCGATAAGCGCGAGCACGCCTTCTTTGATCGGCGGCTCATCGCGCAGCGGAAGAAGTACTCGCTGGAGCAAATGACTGCCAGATGGGAGAGCGACGCGGCTAATTTCGGCGACGAGCTGATGAGCTTGGGCCACGCAGACCGCTTACCCGAGGCGAGTGTTACCGAGGACGCCTCGAGCTTGCTGCACTTTCGCGACTCGCCCATCCGAGTTCGTTCCCCTGTCATGTCGATGGGGAAGGCTAGGGACTCGCGGATAAAGCGACAGTCGCCGCTGAAGAAGGCGGTAGACGAGGAGGCGGGGGAGGAAGAGGAAGAGGAAGAGGAAGAGAAAGAGGAAGAGGATGCGGGCGGCAAGAGCGTCAATGTCGTCGAGAATGAGGACGACAGCGACGCCGAGTCGACTGAAGCCCTCCTGTCGCGCCTGCGCGAGATCAAGGACGTAACGTGGCGGTACTTCCTGCTCTGGTTCATCGCCGGCTCGCTGCTCCTGTGCACGGTGGTCGTCACAGCGCCGTACATGCGCCGGCTGTCGGAGCCGCGCCTGCCCTTCTGCGACAGCCCATGGACGGATGTGGACAGCGAGACCCGCGCGATCAGCTCGATCCAAGAGTTGACGCAGGCCAGTGCGCTGCAGCCGTACGTGGCCATGTCAGCGCTGGTGGAGCGTCCATCGTGCCAGCCGTGTCCATTGTACGGCAACTGCGTCGGTGGAGACGTGATCTCGTGCTCGATGCCGTATGAACTCCACAACGGAGTGTGCGTGGAGAACCCTGATGTCCGGAAGGACCTGGCCCGCATCGCCAGCGGCATCGAGCAGTTCATCGTTGCGCGAGTTACCGACCGGACTTGCCAGGACATCTCTGTCTGGGCGTACATGACCCCGGCGCTGCTGAAGAGCGAGGACGCGGGCAGCTTCGACCTCGCGACACCCGTGCAAGTGCTCATCTCGGAGCTCCGCGCGTTCGTAACAAACACGGTGCGCTACGGCAGCGCGGTCTTGGACCTCCCGCGCGACTATGTCTTCCACCGAGCGCTCGTCATGGCGCTGCGCGACCTGCGAGACGTCTTTGTGGGCGGCGACATTGGTGGAGAGGAGGCCAACGGCATCATCTACGTCGGCACGGCGCTCGCTCCGTGGACCTGCCAAGCGCAGCACCAGCTGTATTCGCACGTGTACGTGATCGGTGGAGCCATTGCGCTGAGCACGCTCGTCGGCTTTTGGTACATCCGCTCGTTGACGGCGCGCGACCAGAGGCAGCTCATCGACCGCTTGTACAAGGAAGCGCGCTTCGCGCTGCTGCATCGCGAGGGCGGACCCGAGCGATGGTATCCAGTCGATCGCCTGTGCGAGGATCTGTTGGACGCGCACGCCATCCCTCCGCTGGAGCGGCGGCGCCTCCGCGACTCGACGTGGCCCAAGGTGGTCTCGCTGCTGTTGGAGGACCCTCGCGTTTGGTCGCAGACCACCCAGTACGTCGACGCTTCGCGTTTCTGGCGGTCTATCGGTCACGGAGCGGAGCGCCTTGGCTCATGATGGTATGTATGCATCGTTGCGTGGATTGGTGCGCAGGCTCCGCGGCAAGGACACGCTCGAGTTGGAGTGGGCACCATCGTCCGGAGGCAAAAAGATCGACACGTCTCCTGACAAGCGCCGGAATCGACGGCGTGCGCGCATGAGTTTGCCGGCGAGGATGAACCTCCCGTGACGTGAGAGACTGAGCGCTGGTATGTCTGTCGATACGTCGCTGTCCGACGGAAAGTGCCGTCGTTGGCGGTCGGAGCGCCTCGATGGCCGCGGTCGAGCCCGGGCAAGCGCGAGACAATTGGACGCGAGCGCGGTCTGGAGGTGCGAGGAGAAGGAAGGCATTGGAGATTTCCCTCTCACTCACTCGATCAAGCGTTGGTCGTGTCTATCCAGCTATGCTAGTAAATACAGGAACAGCCTCTCGGACGCGGCCCCGGACGCGTCTACGCGCCGCTCGCGGGATTGGCGCGGCGCGTCTTGACCGCCTCGGCAAGCTCTCTCAGCACCGCGACCGTGTCCTCCCAGCCAATGCACGCGTCCGTGATGCTCTTGCCGTACACGAGCGCCGACGGGTCCGAGCCAAGCGCCTGGTTGCCCTCGACGATGTTCGACTCGATCATGAGGCCCAGCACGTTCGAGTTGCCGGCCGCCACGAGCTCGCCCAGGTAGCGCGCGACCTTAATCTGGTTAGCGTGCACCTTGCGCGAGTTGCCGTGCGAGCAGTCGACCATGACCTTGGTGGCTTGGCTGGCCTTGGCGAGCATGGCCGCGGCCGCGCCGATCGACTTGTCGTCGTAGTTGGGCCCGTTCGAGCCGCCGCGCAGAATGACGTGGCAGTCCGAGTTGCCGCTCGTGCGCACGATGGCTGCGAGCCCGTGCTCGTTCAGGCCGAGGAAGCTGTGCGGACACGAGGCCGAGACGGCCGCGTCGACGGCGATCTTGATGTCTCCTCCCGTGCCGTTCTTGAAGCCGACGGGCATCGACAGCCCGCTCGTGAGCTCGCGGTGCAGCTGCGACTCGGTCGTGCGCGCGCCGATGGCGCCCCACGAGATGAGGTCCGACGTGAACTGCGGCGAGATCGTGTCGAGGAACTCGAGGCTCACGGGCAGACCCATGGCGTTCACGTCCAGCAGCAACTTGCGCGCGATGCGGATGCCCTTGTTGATGTTGAACGACTGGTCCAGATCCGGGTCGTTGATCAGGCCCTTCCACCCGACCGTCGTGCGCGGCTTCTCGAAGTACGTGCGCATGATGACGAGCAGCTCGCCAGAGAGCTCGTCCGCCACCGCCTTGAGCCGCCGCGCGTAGTCCAGCGCCGCGGTCACGTCGTGGATCGAGCACGGACCGACGACGACCACCAGACGGTCGTCCTTGCCGTGCAGCGCGCGCGACACGGCCTCGCGCGCCTCTTCCACCGTCGCGTGCACCTCGGGCGTCACGGGCAGCTCCTCGATGACGCACGCGGGCGGTACGAGCGGCCGAATAGTCGCCACGCGGCGATTCTCGAGGCGCATGCGCTTGGTCTGGCGGTCGTCGGCGACGGCGGATGGGGCGGCGTGGGCGGTCGACATGGCGGCGAGAGGCGAGCGGGTGAGGCGCAGGCGGCGGAAAATGGCGAATGGCCGCATGGAATTGGCGGCGGCGGCGGCGGCAGCGGCGCCGATGGCAATGGTGTTGGCGATGGCGGAGCGAGTGATGGATGGGATGGGTGACAGGTGGAATAGTACCCCTTGCTGGTGAATTTTTGGGTGCCGAAGAATTGTGACTCCTGAGCTGTACCGTCGTTTGCGAGTTTGGGAGTGACGGGCGGATCTTGGTCGAATAGTACCCCGTGTCATCAAATTCTTGTGGCGGCGAGAAATTGCGACGCATGAAGCATTATGTTGCGCAAACTAACAGACGGACAGTGAGGCACTATTCTTTCCGGTCATACAGTCCGTATCTCGACCTATGTAAGCTCTGCATCGAGTCGGAGACAGAGACGAACACGTGGATCCGATTTGTGCCTCATGCTATGGTGTCCTCACGTCTTCAAAGAAAACGAGCACGGTGCATCATTCCATCCCCCCGACGATCGGTTTTTGGAGGGGCAACACGATCTAACGTCGCAGTCATTCTGCGTGTGGAATGTGAGACGCCGTCGACTTTGTGCACAAGAATGTGCATGTCGCTCGAAGGTCGCGCGTACCGATCCCGCCCTGTGCCTCAAGCGCCAGTATCCCACTGTCGCTGCTATCTTCGCGGCGATATACTGTCCCAGTCGCGTCCACCGTCACCACACTTCAAACCTGGCGTCACGCCTTCTCCATCCTTCCTTCCGCCCTCGCGACGCCGCGACGCCGCGCCGCGCTCGCTCGTGCGCTCACTCGCTCGCCAGTGCGCGCGCGGACTCGCTCTGAGAGGCGATGGCGGGCCACGAGGCGCCGCCGCGGGCCAGTGGCACGCTGTGGAAGCGCAACGCGGGGTTTCTGCGCCAGTGGCGGAGTCGGTGCGTCGTCGCTCTCCTCCTCTCGTCTGGAGCGGCGGAAGACGCGGAGTGGCGGAAGTGGTGACGGGCATGCGTGCCGGTGCTGCGAGTAACAGGCCGGCAGTGGTGACGGCCGACGGATTCCTGCGATATAAGAAGAAGGCCGACACGTGAGCTCTCTCCGAAGCGGCGGGAACCGCCACGGCGGACTCGTCGCTAACCGTCGGCGCGTTGGACGGATGTTATATGGGTTTGTTGCAGGCCAAAGGGGAAGGATATCGACCTCTCCAAGGTGCGCGTCGTACTAACTTGGCCTTCACGCTCCCCGCACCAGGCTCGTTGACTAGGCTGTATGTGTGCGTACTGTTGCGGCGATTCAGTCGGACATTTCGCCGGTGATCTCTCAAGCGCATGGGTACTACTACTTCGAGATCACGAGCAGCGACAACACGTTCGCTGTGGGCTTTCCGAGTCGTGAGAACGCGCAAGAATGGCTCGACTGCATGCTCGATGTTGCAGGTGAGACGATCGGACGCAAATCCGACCCAGGTGTTAGGCACTTTCCGAGTTCGCCCAGCTAACGTGCTGGCGATGTTGTTGTTGCTGTGTGGCGGATCGCGGTCGGGTCAATAGACGAAAACGCAGCGGGTCGGCGCGCGTGGATGACCAGCCTGAGGCGGATCCAGGCGCTCGACGGTCCGGCGCGCCGCGAGCTGGTGCTGGAGATGGCTGAACGAGACTGGATCAACGAGTGGAGCATGTGCTTACGGTGTGTCGCTACGCTTACACTTCGCCGCACATATGAGTGTCAGTCTGTTCTGACTCGCTGGGTTGATGCAGATCTCTCCAGGACCACAACGAGACCATTGCTATCCGACAGCGCAAGCTGAGGCGACTGTACATGGTACGAAGGCGTCCGGTGCGCAGGTTAATGCCTCTAGCTAACGATATCGGTCATTGGTTCGCTTGGGAGAGCAGATTTGGCTGCAGTTCCACCAGTTCGCTGAGATCGTCACTGAGATGTTATTGTCTCAGACGCTAGATGGCGAGGCACTGACCAGAACCTCGTCTACCGAGTTACTCCGAAGGGCGGCCAGCGATATTTCGATTCCCTTGAGCACCAGCGCTTTCAGCACCTCTCAGCGTTCGCCGGCAATGTTCGTCGAATCTCCGGGATCGGTTCACTCGCTGACGTCCTCGTCATCACAGTCTTCTCTAACTGGGCACGTGCAACCGCTCAAGTCAGCACACGTCGACGATTTCCAGCTCAAAACTATCCGGGTGCAGCTTGGTGCCAAGAATTGGCAAGGCCACAAACGAGTGGGAAAGGAGACGGGCAACCTCGTGCGGTTCCGGTCCTTGATCGAGCTCTTCCTCTCCGAGAATCCTATCTCCGGAAGCGGATCGGCGAGGCTCCCTGCCTTTTCGCTCGTGACGGCGTTCACGATGCGAGGTATCCGCGTCCTCGCCAGTGCAGAGCTCAGAGGCGACAAGTACAATGTGGTTCCGATGGATAAGCGCGATCTGACGGAGCTGACAGGCGCACTGAAAGCTGCAAAGACGCTCCGGTATTTCCCGTACCAGGATTTCCCGCAGCTGTGGGTCCGACAGATCCCTGGACGAAGGGATACATCCCTGGTCCGCGTCAGCACGCGCTACGATGATGTGTTGTGCAATTCGCTGCGCTCGAAGTTTGTTCACGGGGTGTTAATTCGACGAGAACCGATCAGTGGAACGGGAAGCACTCAAGTGGTTGAAGCTCTCTCAGAGATGGATTTGAGAGAACTCGTTGCGGACAAGCCTTCTCGATCTATTCCATACCTCAATATGGTTTACTACGAGCTAGACGCACCCGCACGCGCTGGCGAGAACCATTGCGCCAAGTCGTTCCTGCTCAAGTCAAGCACCTCGAGTTTCTCTGTTCGAGGGGATGTTGTCATCGCTGCCGACGGCGACGCGGCCAAAGTTCCTCTCAACCTACTGGAGGGATTCGTGTTGAAGCGGCAGATTGAGATCCACCCGTTGGTACGGCGACTCCAAGAGATCAAGAAGAACAACGCTGTGCTTGGACTGATGTCTTCGATTGCTCCCAGCCGGAGCGGACGTCCGCGGCAAGATGTTAGCCTTGGCGTTGCCCACGAGTTCGAAAACAACGTGAAGACCATCTTCACTCGCCACATCAAGGAGTTCTCCTCGCAACTCGTGACGCTCGGAGACGTCCTGTCATCATCTGTCGCGAAGGCTGCTGTCTCTAGGTCGCAGACCCTTCCATCCCCAGTCCAGCAGCGGCTGGTCCGCTCGAACACGATGGCGGCAGCCCCGCATAGCAAAGATATGGTATCCATGGCATCACATTCTGCTGACGGTCACAGTCGCCCGGCACGTCCCGTCATTCGACGCAGACGGTCGTCTCTCGCAGCGACAGTTTTGCAAGAAGAAGCTGTCGACAACAAAGGCACGTACGTGATTGACACTCTCCATTTGCGCCGCGTGATGCGAGAAGAGGGCGTCAACATGGCGTTTCTACCGCTGGTCTTTCATTACCTCGACGGGTATCGGCAGCACGGGATGCAAATTATCGTCGCGGCCGAGATCGTTGTGCGCCTCGCCAAGACGCTGTTTCGATACCGCATGCTCAGTGACAGCGCCAAGCTGCTGAGCCGATGGAGGTCGCGCAAGGCGCACACAATCACATTCATCGACTCGATCATTCATGGCCTCTTCCACGACGACTTGCCTGACGACGCGTGTGAGATCCGCGAGTGCTGCGGCGACCAGTTTTGGAACGTCGACGGCCCAATCTGGTACGCGCTCGGCACCTTTTCCGGCTGCTTCGCACTCGAGCCGCGGTTGTTCGAAGAGACGCGGTCACTGCAGAAGTATCGGCAACTGCTGAAAGCCAATCCGTCGATTTTGCTGGCCAGTCTGCTGCGGGTGTTTGGCGCCAGGCTGTCCGCGACGGTGCTGCCCGACGTTCGCGAGAACCGCTTCTTGACCGTTCCGTTTCTTCGCAGCAGCAGCGACCTCGTGTTCGACCACGAAGACGCTGGGGACGACCAGGAGATTGTGGTCCATCCGTCAATGCTGGGAAGTCACTTACAATTTTTCCGCATCCAGTTTGAGCGGGTGAATACGAGTTCCATGTCCAAGAATGACAACGGGTCGTGGCTGCAGTACTACAAGCGTCAGTCGCGCGCCTTCCGTGGAGCCTTAATGTGCAGCCACGACACTGCATTGGAGCGAGCGGTCAACTCGTGGGAGGATCAGACGGCAGTGCGCGCGTATCTTGGGCTCGCGCTCCGAGGAATTTCGACATCGCTCTCCCCTGAGCACCAAGCGTCTGCTCACGAGAGCTGCAGTCTCGCGCGGCGGGTCATGTCTACAAGCAACACGTTGTTTCCAGTCGAGTACAAGATGGCGCTGCAGTGCTTAGAGCTTCTTGGCACAGCCGAGGATCTGCCCGCGGAGCTGGAGAAATGTGAGGAGCTACTGGAGACGCTGCGATTCTTTTATCGGCCCGCAAACTTGGCCCAGTTCGCGAGGAACGCGTCTTCTCATCCGGTGTATTCTCTGCAATTCGCCAACGCAGCTGATACTCTACTGCCAACTCCGATCTCCAATCCATCTTTGTCCCTGCGCTGTCAACTCCAGAAGGAGGAAGACCGAGCTGTTTGGCTTGGAGTGGTGCCAGCCGTGGATGCGTACTGTCGCCGCGTCGAAGCCAAGCGTCGAGACCCAGTCTTGGTTGCGTCACTGCGTGCGGTTCTAGCTGGAAGTCATCGAGTCGGAGGAAGCTGTGCTGCGGGTGTAATGCCGAGCGGTTTGGACGATTACTCCGCGACTCATGGCAGCGGCAAGACCAAGTACAGCAGCGAAAGCGATCTCCAAGACTCCAACGGCAGCATGGGATCGGATTCATCCCTATCGAGCAAGGTCTACAACTCTTTCGGCGGTGCGAACTACGGTGTCAGTAACGCGCCGATGAAGTCAAGCTCTCAAGTGGACGCGCTCTGGTTCATCGAGTCGTATTTACTTCCTCCGATGAGCGGAATCAGCGAGTCCTGGATGCTTCCTGGCTCATTGTTGATGACGGGTACCACGCGGCCTCGGTCCCAAACGGGTTTACGGGCGACAGTGATGGCAGCAGACACGTCTGTTCCTGGCGCTGCGTTTCTGTGGGGGAAGCCGTTTGGACTCTCTCTTGACGAAGAAGCGCGCCTATCATCGTCGACCGTTTCCTCTGAAGCCTCAGCGACTCGACCGGAGAACAGCATCACGCTTCTCCGCGTGCCCGAGCCACTGCGTCGAGTCGTGTCAGTCTCGTGCGGATACCGCCACACGGCGCTTGTCACCCACGACAGACAGCTCTTCACGTTCGGATACGGCGAGTGCGGGCGACTCGGCCATGGCAACGAGGAGTCGTGCGATTCACCGACGCTCGTAGACTATTTCTCCCGTTTGATCAGCTCGGAGGGCACCGAATACGGAGGCGTTGTCAACGTCTCGTGCGGGCGTGAGCACACAATGGTCGTTACTGGCCGCGGCGACCTGTATGGGTTTGGCTGGGCGGAAGCTGGCCGTCTTGGCACGGGCGAGTCCGAGAGCAGCCTGCTTCCGTCTCGAGTGAGTGCACTCAAGGAGAAGGTTCGCGCGGTCGCGTGCGGACGCGAGCACACGCTTGCTCTGACGAGGAGAGGGGCGGTGTACGCCTTCGGCGCGGGGTTTGGCGGCCGTTTAGGCAATGGCGGCGAGTCAGATGCCGAGTTACCAGTTCTGGTGGAGGGACTGGCCGGGCATGTGATTTCTCAGGTCGACGCCGGCGAATGCCATTCGTGCGCGCTCAGTGACAGAGGAGACGTCTTCACGTGGGGTTTTGGTGCGTCTGGCGCTCTTGGTCAAGGATCGAAGGACAACGCTCTGGTGCCGGAGATGGTGGAAGGACCATGGGTGACCAAAAGCAGAAGAGCGGAGCCATCCGTGTCGGTCGTCTCGTCGATCGCGTGCGGAAGTTATCACACGCTCGCGTGCTCCGCGGATGGCACACTATACGGGTGGGGCGACGCCGCCGCCGGTCAGCTCGGCAGCGATCTCTTGGCTGCTCCCGATATGGTCGTGCTCGCTCCGCGCGAGATTCGCTTGCCCGTCGGGATCTTCGGGCACGGCAGCGACCCGGTCGACGTGGACTTGATCCGCCATCTGACCTGCGGGCCGTTCACGTCGGCGCTGACCACGCACGACGGCAAGCTGTACATGTGGGGTTCGGCGCCGGCAGGCAACGGCGCCAAGCTCGACCTTCAAGACGCGCAGATCCGGCGCGTCGGCGCGCTCGCCGAGTTTTCGCTGTCGCAGGTGGCTTGCGGCGCGCACCACACGGTGGCACTGACAAGGAAGCTGGAGTACTATTGAAAGTTCAGCCGAGGTCGCAAGCGCGCCAAGAAGTTTGCGTGACGCCTGCTGTCTCTATCGTAGGTCAGGTCGAACTGTAAGCGTTCATCCGCTACAAGGTCCAGGCGCCAAGTGGCTCACCAAGAAGAGAAAGAGAGAGAGCAAAAGCGCGCGGCAGAAAATAGACCCGGAGCAGGAGGTATGCGCTATTGCTGTCGCCTCGATTTCGTTCTCCAGCCGCCATCTCTTCGAATGGCTCGACAGGCCATTCCGCGTTGAGCGAGGCAGCCCAGACAGCGACTTCGGCGCAATGGTCAGTGGCACCTCGATCCCCGACGAGCAGTTGAGCGAGACTGCGATCGCTCACCAGAGCATTCAGATATGCACCGAAGGCGTTCGAGCAGCCCAAGGGCTCGAAGGCAGCGCGAGCCGCGACAGTCGCTCCAAGCAACCGAAGCAGACGCACCTGCGATCGCTGTCCGAGATCGGCCGCATCCATCGCGAGCGAGTGGCGAGGAACCGCCGAGCGCTCTTGAGCGACGTTGGACGCCGCGAGCTGTGCGTTAGTGCCGCCAAGGCCGTGCTCTACACGCTGGACGTGCTCCTGATCTTTGCCGGACTGTGCATCATGTGCCTCGGGCTCTACCTTCGCTTCCTGGAGGATGATGGCGCCTTCGCGCCGACGCGTGCGCTTTGGGTCGTGTCGTTCTCGGCGCTCGGGCTCTCGTTCGTGGCCGTCGGCAGTCTCTTCGGGTTACAGCGCCAACGGGAGTGCGCCGTCGACGGCAGGCGCAACTACGTGCTGGCTCTGGTACGCGCTCGCCACCATGAGCCGCACGCCAACGGAGCTGCCCTGACATCACCTCTGATGGATCGAACGACAGTTCGTTGCGCTCGGACTGGTCGGCGCCGTGGCTGCTGTTGCCGGAGGCGCCATGGCGCTCGTTCTCGAGCGTGCAGCTTCTACAGCGCAGCAACGCGGGCCGTCCTCTTCGAGCGCTCGTAGTTTGGAAACGATGCTCGTGTCGAACGTGATTGCTTACGCGACAGGGAATGCGAACGGGTGGCGTGATGTCCAAAGCAGTCTTGTGTGCTGCGGGTACGCCAGCATCCAGTCAATGGCGTCGGACGAGAGCTCGCTCATCAAAGATATCGTGGCGGCAAACCACTGTGCTAGCGGTGTCTACTGCTCATCCGGTGCGTGCGCCGCTCCAGACTCGGAGGCCAGCGCTAGCGAGAGCAAGGGCGGCGTCTCTGTCGATATTGGGTCATCCGCGTGTCCTGTTTCCGGCGCGTCGTGGTGCCGAGACGCGCTCCTTGAGAAGATGGAAGGGCACTTCAAAGTCATCGGAGTCGTCGGTGTCTCCCTCGGCGCCACGCAGCTCCTCCTCGTATTGCTGTCGCTGTTCGCACTCGTCCGAGACGTGCGTTGGCTGCGGCGCCGGTCCCCAGAGCTCGAGATCCCTCACCAGCATCTCGCGCCAATTGCTGGAGCCGCGGCGCTGGTGGCGACCCACGACGAGGGGTGGCGACCTGCGATCACGCGCTTGGAATAGACGCGTCGAGTCGCTTCGCGAGCTGTGCGTCGCTGCGACCGGTTTGCTTCGGAGCGGCATGCGGAGAAGGAGTCCACGCAAGAGAGCGGCGGCTGCGCCGCCTTCTCCACGTCCACCCGCCGCCATATCTCCGACGGCTCCTGATAATGTGCGAGCACCAAGCCTTCGCGTCAAGAGCGAGCGGTCCGCGGCGCCGCCGCTCGCTACCAGCAGCGGGACGAGCACTCAAGGACAGCCGTCGCAGCCCAAGAAGATCGTGAGGCCGCCCAAGTACCACGAGACAGCGGCGTTCTTGGCTCGCGAGGCGCTTCCTGGCTCGCGCAATGCCGCGCCGTCGACGATGGCGCGCGCAGTCCGAGGACCGCTAGGCGATGCGGCGCGAGCAAGCGAAGCGTATCGCATGGCGGCGACCATGCTGAAAGCCGCGAACGAGGCGGCTCGGCGCGCACGGCCCGTGTCGTGGGGCTACGGCTCGACGGACGGCGCCTTGGCGCGCAATAGCACGGTGCGGTCGGCCGTCATGGCGCCGATCTCCTTCTTCCGCCGCGACAACGTGCGCGTGGCGGCGGCGGGCGACCGCCTGAGCGTGTTCCTCACGTGTGAGCCCCACCTCATCTCGCCTTGCTGTGCCGCGCCGCGCCGCTGTCGCACGAGGAGTTGGCGCGCACCTGACGTCGCGCCTACTGGCTTGATCTAGACGAAGGCGACGTGTACGAGTCTGGCCGGTTGTTCCCGACGCAGGACGGCTGCGGCATGTGGCGGCCACGGCAGGTCGCCGGCGCGGTTCGAGAGGGAGAGGGCGAGCGAGAGGCGCAGGAGAGCTCCGTGCCGGCGCGGGAGCACTGGAGAGGCGGGCGGCGACTCGTGTCGGTCGCGGCCGGCCGTTTGGCAGCTTACGCGCTCGACGGTGCGTGCAGCGAGCGCGCTCGCCTCGAGCGCTCGCGGACGTCTCATGACTGCCGCTTCGTGCTCTAATGGCTGGCTTCGGCGATAGAGGACGGCCGCGTGTACTCGTGGGGCACGAGCGTGTTTGGTCAGCTCGGCCATGGCGACGACCCGGACCCGTCCGCGGACGGAGCGAGCATGGACGGCAGCGCTCAAGGCGGTGACAGCCCGCGGAGAGGCAGCCATGGGGAGGGAGACGGCGACGCGTCCGGCGTCTCTGCCGAGGCAGGCGGCTTGGATGGTGGCGTGGCTAGCGGCGAGAGCCACGAGCGAGAGCGAGACGAGGACCGGAGCGCTGCCGACGCATGGACGCCTGCGGTCCGCGTCGGCGTCGACCGCATCCCTCGCGCGGTCGGAGCGCTTCAAGGCGTTCGGGTCGACGCGCTCGCGGTCGGCAGCCACTTCGTGGTCGCGACCTGCGCGGCCGGCGCGGTCTACGCGTGGGGCCGCAACTGCCACGGGCAGCTTGGTCTCGGGCATCGCGAGTCGACCGGGACGCCCGCCAAGGTCGGCGCGCTCGCGGGCTTGGCGCCCGTGCACATTGCTGCGGGCCGCAGCCACGTCGTCGGCGTGTTCGCGCCTCGTGAAGCCGCTGCTGCGTCCGCGGCGTCGGGCACGGACTACTCGCTCGTGGTCGCGTGGGGGAGCGGCGCGCTCGGGCGCCTCGGCCTCGGCTGGTCGGACTCGAGAGACGCCATGTGGCCGCGCGAGGTCTCCTTCTTCCGAGGTCTGGCCGCGACCAAGGCGGCGGCGGGCGCGGACCACTCGCTCGTGCTGTGCGGCGGCGGTGGCGCGCCGACGTTCGTGTACGCGTTCGGAGGGAACGCGTTCGGTCAGTTGGGCGTCGCGGCTGGCGCGGCGCACGCCGAGATGCCGACGCTGGTGGAGGAGCTCGCGGGGCTCGCGGTCGCCAGCGTCGGCGCTGGGGCTCGCTACTCGGCCGCGCTCACAGGTATCGACCCGGCGAGGCGACGCGAGCCGCCGGCCGCTGACTGACACCCGTGCGTCTTGGCGGCGTGGCAGGCGACGGACAAGTGTACGCGTGGGGAGACGCGTGCGCGCGCAAGACGAGCCGGCAGGACGCGCGCACGACGTTCGTGCCGTGGCCAGTGGACGCGCCGCGCTCGGAGGCCATGGGCAGCGGCTGCCTGACGCAGCTGTCGGTCGGCGCGCACCACGCGCTCGCGCTCGTGCGCTCAGGTCGGGGAGCGCGCTGGAGAGCGAGCGATTCGCGCGGCCAGGCGCTGACGGCGCGCGCTTGCGGCTGCAGGCGGCGCGATGGATCGATGGCGGCAGTTCCCGCTCGGGCAGCCCGTCTCGGCGCTCCCTGGCGGCTCGAGCGCGAGCGCGAGCGCCGAGGCGGCGAGCAGCGGAGACCGCGGCGGCGAGCTCATGCGCCGTGCGTCCTCCACGCCACGGACGCGAGGTAGAGCCTGCGGCGGCTAACTGGGAGTGCGTGCGTGTGGACCAGACGCCGTGTGCGTGTGCGAGCGCTCGCAGTCGCGCACGACGTCGCCCTGCGGCGTGTTCCTGCGCTGCGACTCGTGCGCCGCGGCCCCCGTGTGTCGCCACTGCGTGCGTCGGTGCCACGGCGGCCACGCCGTCAAGCCCGTCGTCGCTCTCGGCCAGTCCGCGAGCCGCCGAGGCGCGCGCGCGGACGCGTCGCTGGCCTCCCAAGCGTGCGCGTGCAGCGCCGACTCGTGTCAGTACGCGCGGCTGCCGAGCGTGGTGAGAGAGGAGTAGGAGGCGGCGAGAAGAGGCGAGAGGCGAGCGAGCAATTGGCCACCGACACATGCACTGTATTGGAATCTCCACGCTCTCCCTTCGCGTGGTGACCGGCGCTCGAGCCGCGCAGCAGCGAGACACGGCCGTCCGACGAGAACGCACAGCCTACAGCCTCGACCAGCGGTCGGCGACGGTGTCGCCGCTTCAGTGCGAGCCATCGCGCAGCAGAGACGCCTTGACACCGACGCTCCTGGCTCCTCCTGCCTTGCCGAATAAATTCGCCACGCGACTTGCACCTCGACGCGCGGCGGGTATCGCTCTTGCTCTCACTCCCCGCTCGACTGGCCGACCGACGGTCGAGCTAGTTGGGCGTGAAGATCTGGATGTTGGTGACGGTGAAGTAGGCGCTCGAGTCGCTCTTCTTCTGCTCCTCAAGCACAAGGCGGAAGCTCTCGAAGAAGGGGAAGCCCGTGGAGGCGTCGTGCCCGCCGGCGCTCGCGCACGCGTCGGTCGCGTCGACGCCCCAGAACGTGTCGGCGTTGTTGTAGATCTTGGACGTGACGCCGCCGCTGCCCGTGGCGATGTCGTACGTGTAGGCGCCGTTGAGCTTGCCGCCCTTGGTGATCGTCGGGTTCTGGATGAGCTGGATGTACTGGCCCGAGCCGTCCGAGCCCCAGACAGCCGCCAGCGAGTTGCTCGCGTCGTTGGAGAACTGCGCGGTGCAGCCCGACGTCATGGGCTCCGTGTCGTCGTACCACGAGGACTTGGACGGACTCGCGGGGCAGTAGCACGGGTCGCCGTCGGCAGTGGCCGGACCCATATGCATGGTGAGCTGCCCGTAGCTGCTGACCGAGGTGAAGCTGCCGAAGCCGCTGTAGTCGTACGACGGGTACGTGACGGCGTCCTGCGTGAACATCTCGAAGAGGTCGATCTCGCCCCAGTACGGCCAGCCGTTGTTGGACGCGAACTGGTCTTCGAGCTTCGTGTTGAGCATCCAGATGTTGGTGTCGCTCGTGGACGAGCGCTCCCACTCAATGTACACGACCTTCTCGCCGCTCCAGCCCGTGATCGTGCGGATCGGCTCGGCACTGTTGTCCGGCGTCAGCTTGATGCCGCTGCTCGTGACCATGCTGCTCGACACGGACGCGCCGCTCGCGTACTCCCAGTTGGACGCGTCCGTCCAGTCGAAGTCGACCGCGCTGTACGCGAGCACCTCGCCGTCGGACGACTCGGACGCCGACGCGGAGGCCGAGGCAGAAGCCGAAGATCCGGCCGTCGAGTCTGTGGACGCGGATGTCGAAGCAGCGGGCGCGTCAGTCCAGCGACTAGCAGACGCAGAGGAAGAAGCAGCCGAGCCATTACTTGAGAGCGACCAGCCCGAGGACGACGAGAGACCCGCCTCGTCCGCCACGCTGTCGGACGAATCGCTGGCCGAGGAGCTCTTCGTGTGCTTAGACGAGGACGCAGACGGAGTGGTCGTGTCATCGTCTCCGCCGGCTGAGACCGAGCCGACGATGGTCGAGTCGCTCGTGGCTGTCGCCGCCGACGAGCTACCCGAGGATGACGAGTCCTGCGTTGGGTTGTGTCCGCGTACCCATTCCATCACAACCCTAACGTGAGTCTCAAGGCGCCTGGCGACTAGACAAGACGAGCCACAGGTGAGCGCACCTGCGCGGACTGCGTGGACGCTTCCTCGCTGCCGGAGCCGGCGGTGAGGCCGACGCTGAGGCCGATGACGACGACGCAGAGCAGCGCGAGACCCGCGAGGATGGGCTTCTTGCGGCGCTGCAGCTGCGCCTTGAGCCCGGCCTCGTCGTCCTTGGCGTCGTACGCCTGCGCCACGGACGGGAAGCGGATGTCCGCGCCGTCGGACGCGCGCGACGTCTGGTTCTCGGCGTAGCCTAGCGGCGCCATGTCGTCGCGCGCTGGGCGAGTCTTAGTATCGAGACTGCGCGCTCGAGTCGTGCGCTGCAGCGGTCTCGATGGGGAATGGCGGGGGGGAAGGAAGCGCGGGCGGAAGGTGGCGGCGGAGGCAGGGCGGCGCAAACGTATAAAATTCTGTATGTCGTGGCGGATAGGGCGTGCGGGTAGAGACTGGCAGGGGAAGGGCAACCAACCGGTGGCGATCTGCCCAACTGCAACCGCGTACAGCGAGTTTGTCTCTCGAGCGCGAGCAGAGAACGCCGGCCAGAGGAGTAGAAGTGGTGGGAAGAGCGTCCGGCCATATGGGCGAGGCGAGTAACAAGAGAGAGAGCAGCCGGTGCAGACGGGTCTATACGGACGCGCAGAGCGCTCGGCGAGTAGAGCGCGGCACTGGACTTTCTGCCCAGCTGTCTGTTTTCCGAGAAGGACTGTGAAGTACAGGTCGGTTGCCAAGAGAGAGAGCGAGAGAGCGAGTGTGTGAGAGGCATATCAGTGGCGTCGATTCGGTCGGTCGGGTCAGACCGCCGCGGCAGCGAGGAGAGGTGGGCGGCGCCAAGGCAGCAAAGAAGGCGTCGGTCTCCTGGCCGATCGCAGCGCCATCTCTACAATTGGGAGGACTGCCGCCTCCAAAGCGCCGAGATCGCAACACCACGACAGCTCGGCAGTCGACGAGACGACAGCGCGGGCAATCGTTGTCACAGATTAGCGAGCTGCTTCAATCAATAGAGAGAGGGACTGATCGGCACGGACCTTCCTCAATGGATACGGCGTCTATTTCAGTGACGTAGTTTGATCTGTTCGATAGTAGACAAACTGTAGGAATCCATCTCGAAGAGAAAATGGTGAATATGGAAGTCTGAACTAGTCGGTGCAGCCCTGTCTGACTCTTGATGGCCCGCGTGTAGCCAGTTCGCTCATGAGATACTGGGGCAACATGGACGACTATACTGACTTGCAGTAGTATTCTGTTTGTGGTGCGTGCGGGGCTGCAAGGAACAGTCACATGTGTGCTTCCGGTGCCCGAATAGTGCCGAGGCTCGCGCACGAACGCCATTCTCGCTCGGGAGCTCTTCGCCAGCCTCTCACAAGGCAATGGGACTTCTCTCGTCGCTGGCGTCTGCCGCGGTACTACTTGCCATCAGATTAAAGGCTGGCACTGGAGGTGTTGATATCAAGGTTCAGAAGCCGCTACTCGCCCTCTTTCTCGCTCTCGTAGGCATGCGGGACAACGTCACCTGCGGCCGCATCAGAACACACGCCTGAGGCGCCTCTATAGCGAACTCGCTTGAACTTGCCTCGAGAAGCGACCCGACGATGGCAGCCAGCGCATCATGGCAATCGGCAGTGTTTCGGGATGGATTAGCCTATGCCTGGTGAACCAGCTCGCGCCGAGCGAGAACACCCTACGCCGTCGCTTATAGCCCGCGTTGTGGCGTAATGAGTGGAGCCGCATGCACACACTCTGTGTCCGCACGCACGATGCTCAGCCACAAAGGCCTCGACTACGACAATGCCATGCATTGGCACTCGCGACATGCGCTTGCGAGAGCGCGGTGAATGGCAAGTGCCGCATTGGACTCTTCCTCGAACGCGCGTGGAAGACAATAGCCTGGCGATTTGTTTGCCAATCAGGAGCTGACGCTGGCGCACAGAGCCTCGCTCGACTCGGCTGCAGACGGCCAGAACGCTCGCGAGTTTATGAGCGGGACACGAAGGGAGGCGGCGAGTGTGTGTGGATGGATTTGCACCGCACGGGAATGCTGGCGGTTGAAGTGCGCATTCACTCCTTCGTGGAACTTGCACACACTCTCTTGGCATTATTCGGCTTGCCCATCCAATGCGAGTTCAGGTCATCACCAAGACTCATCGACCGCAGGGCCGACTTTCGTGGCGAAAACGCAGCTTTAGAGTGCCGACCAATACCGTTCATTCTCCTCTGGAGTGAATGCGCTCGTCTTCGTGAGCCTCTGCCTGACAATGCGCGGGTCGGGACGGTCTACAAGCCAAGCGGCTCGTTCACGCGGTGCGATTCATCCGAGCCTCCAACTGCGAGGTCATTCTGCAATTTGCTCTCGCCTTTCGACGCCACAAGTGGTTCCAGTCAAGCTACGCACAGCGATGCAGCGTGGGAACCAGAACGCGCTCCTCTACCAAGACCAGGCGCACGTGATGGCAAAGGCGGCGACCAACAAGACTCCGAGCCGCGACCAGCAGCAGGATCGCAGCAAACGCAGCACGCATGCTCCGAGCTCGGATTCTGGGCATGCAGGTGGGGAGATCCCGTTGGTGTCGGTGCCGTTGGGACAACCACGTCCTCTCGGGTTGACGTCATCCACCGGTGCTGCGTTGCCTCCTTCGTCAGCGTCGGCGACAGCCTCGAAGACGGCCTGAGGCGAGGCATCCATCTGCGCCAATCGATTCCCTCGTTTCGAGATCGAGGAAGACAAACAGCAAGCGATAAGGCTCTGCCTGCCCGCCTAGTCGAAGCAGGTGTAAAAGAGTTCGCAAACAAACGACCGTTAACTGCTGGATGGATGGAGTGTGGCGTATGTACAATTGCCGAGTCGCATGGATTCTATCGTGATGGAATCACGCGTGGATATCAAAGGGTTCGCTTGGGAGTCCACGTGGTGGCTCGCGCCGATCCCAGGTCTCAGTCGCCGAGTGTGCTACACAGGCCTCACTTCGCGTGTCTCGGCCTTTGACTACCCGACCAGGAGGAGCTGGATGATGCGAGCGAAGTAACCGTGCATCTCACGACAGGCACCGCGCCAGTGTATCCATCGCATCACGTGATGGCTCCACTCGTACTCCCCGCCCCAATGTAGCAGTCCCTCGCCTAGCTCTCCACTACCGCATCTTATTCGAGCTGCTCACGCCAGGAGGTGCTTGACTGATCGCACCAGCAATGGTTGAGGACTCCAGCAATTGGAATACTGCCGCACGAACAAGAATGGCTCGCTCCAAACCGCGCTCGATTCAATCGTGCCATGAATGATTGCTGTTTGCAAACAATCGGAATAGTTCTGGATGCGGAATGTTCTCATGGTTACACTCGACGTCGTACTCTACAACAAATGCACGGATAGATCGATCCATCGACGCCGCCCTTCCTTCCTTGGGGCGGATCGTCGTGGTGGCTCACGCGCTTCGGCGGCGGCGCGTCCCGCTCGGACTGCTGCTTGGAGAGGTCTCGATCCGTGTCACTAGGGTGTCGCACGGACGCATGGGCTCGACGGTTTCGCTCTCGTCCTTGTTCTCCTTGCGGTGTCGCCAGCGCGACTCGCGCGGCTTGGCGCTCGGCGCGGAGGAAGCGTCTTCGTCGCGCGGTCGGTGCGAGCGGAAGAGACCCATGTGGTGCAGTGGTTGATGGCTGTGAGCGTCCGAACAGGTCGAGCAGAGGTGATGGCTGGCGCTTGAGCTCGAGCTGGCGGCTTGCGAAATGAATCCTCCTGCCTCCCACGCCACCTACACCCCTGGGTGCCGCCGTTACTTGATTGAAGTGGGTGTCATCCACCTGGATTTTATCCTGTCCAGTCGAAAGTGTCGGGCGATGTTGTCAATGAACGCAACAGTGACCGTTTCAGCTGAACGCGTCACCATATGTAAGCCTGGTTACGCTGGGTTACAGTCTCCCCTGGCGTAATCGCTTGCTGTTCCGCCGGCTCACGTTGGACAGACAGCACAGCATGGCGCAGATGTCGCCACCGCCTGCGAGGAGGAAGGGTGCTCGCTGCTGTCAATGAACGCGGACGAGAAGGACGATTACGGCGGGCGTGTTGACGGCCGCGTGCGTCTGTGCATAACCTCAAGGCGCCGTCTCAGGTACGTTGGAAGGGGAGCGCACACATCACGCCTTCGAGTTCTCGAAGAACTTGCATGCGGCCGCAGCAGTCAGCGAGCTCTGACCGGCTGGGGACCAAATGAACGGCCTTTGGATAGATAATAGTATGCATGCGGGAAGCGACTGGGGTTCGACTGCACCGTCGGCTGGTCGGATCCAGGCTTCCATCGACGGGCTGGCGAATCGCGAGCCGTTCGACGCCGCCAGCAGCGAGCGAAGCGCGAGGCGAGGCCGCGCCTCGTCAGGCCTCCAGCGACACGAAGAACTTGCCGGCCATGACCTTGAGGTCCTGCAGCGAGTTCTTGACGTTCGTCTGCTGGTTCTGCGCGATCCGGTGCGTGCCGCTCCACAGACGCGCAAGCCACTCGTCGAGCTGCGCCATGCCCGAGATCTGCTCCATCTCTTCACGCTGCTCCTTGGAGACTACGAGGCATTGCAGGTCCGAGACGACCTCCCAGTCCCCGCCGCTAGTCGTCGTGGCGTCCGAGACCAGCAGCCAGTTCGCGTCGATCTCCTCCTTGGTGCTCTGCGCGCAGCAGCCGTTCGTGCACGGCGGCAGCTCACGGGACACGCCTCGCGCGTCCAAGTCTGCGTAGTACGCGTCCCACTTCTCGGTCGAGAAGTCGAAGCACTCAGCGAACGCCTTGAGCTTGCCGTAGGCGCTCCAGGCCACGCCCACGCGTCCCGACAGCACCATGCTCGCGATCTCGCCCGCCGACGCCTCTCCAGAGTACATGTACAAAAAGTCCGCGAGGCTCACGTGCACCACCGCAACCTCCGGGAGGAATGGATCCTCCGGGTGCAGCGTCGTGTTGTCGATTTCCAGTCCTGGCCAACGCCGAGCGATCGTTAGTAAAGTCGCTCTGAGCCGTGCACGCGGCGAGCCGGATCCGTCAAACAGAGCGCAACGCAGCTGCCGCACCTCGACGCATGTCGATCGTGCGGATACACGCGACCTCGTCCGCGTTGTCGCTCGAGGTGCTGAACATGAACGTAACCTGCGCGAGCAGCCACCGCCGAGCGCGCGGGTTAGCCGACGAGCCCGCGCGCCTTCCTTCCTGCCGCCATGGGACGCGGCGGCACACGCACCGCGCCGCGGAAGGAGCCCGACGGGAGCCGCGCGAACCGCAGGAAGTCCATCAGCTCGTTGAGCTTGCCCAGCAGCGCCTCGCACACGGGCGTCATGGCTTCTCCCTCCCTGCGCTCCACGCTGCTGCTTGTTGTCCTTTTCCTTTGGCCGATGCGCTTTTCTTTTCGTTTCGCGGACAAGACTGTTTTCGACCAATCGTTAGAGAGGAAGCTTGAGAGAGCGAGGCTGTTGAAGGTTACGCGCCGGGGAGGGGTACGGATAGTAACCCGCGGGTTATCCCAGTACCCCTCGGCTGCGAGTTTCCTCTTGGCCACTTCGACGTTGGGCGAGGCAGCGAGGGCAGCGAGGGCAGCGAGGGCAGCGAGGGCAGTGAGGGCAACTAAGGCAACGAGGGCAACGAGCTGGAGATCACGACGCGCAGACTGCGTCGTCGCGTCACGATCGACCGACGCGCCATCAGCACGGGAGCGGCGGACACTGCTGTGACTTGCTCGGTGGCGCTCGTCCTAGTCGCGCAGAGGCGTCAGGAGCGACGAAATGGCAAGCGGAAACGCGACGCCTTTTGCGGAAGCGCGCCGCAAGTTTGCCGCGTGCTCGCGCGTCGGCAGCAATCTCTCTGTACGCGGCGCCGCCTCTTGCCTACACTCGACGGCGTCTCTCCAGACGAACGGCGAGCTAGCGGCACAAGTGGCGGACGTGGAGTACCACCTGACGGGCATCCTGGAGGCGTCGATTCCTCGGCGAGACGCGTCCAGCGTGATGGCGGCAAGCGTGATCGAGCTGACCTGCTTGCTGCGAAACCGCGAACTCCTCTCAAGCCTTCTCACCCGCGAAGTTAATTCACCCGGGGGCACTCGTGAGCGTATCCAGTGGGTTCTTCGGCTGCTGTCGCCGCTCGAACGGGATCCGAGCAATGCCTTGGGCTTCGACAGACGTCGTACATGCGCTGCGACGGGTGGGCTGCTCCGACTGTGCCTGTCGACTCTACTGTACGTAGTCACACTCGACGCAGACGCCGCTGCGATGCTTGTAGACGAGCGCACCTTTGCCGCTGTGGCTGGCGCACTGGAGATGGAGATGGAGGCACTCGCCGTGAACGAGGAGGGCGTCGGCACTTGCAAAGTAGCTCCAAGTGACGAAACGACGACTGAAGCAAGCGATCCGTTGTTGATTGCACCAGCCGCTAGTAGCACTGCAGAGATGGAGCGTTCCGCAAGTGACGCCAAAGTGCCGCTGAAGAAGACATGCTTAAAGAGGAAGCGCGCGGATGCACCACATGTCCGCTCGAGCGGGAACGGCGAACGTACTGCACAGGATCAAACAATCGATGTCGGTGCTGTTTCAAGGCGCGATCTCCTCGAATCGAGTGAAGCTGCACTTCGGGCTCGGCTGCAGGCTCTGGTTGCCGAGGACATATCGTTCGTCGTCGCCAAGGGTCAAGTGAGTCTGACGACAGCTGAAATGCTCTACGCTGCTCTCCACAACTTGCTTCAGATCGAGAGCGTCTCCAATTACACCGTCCAGCCACGTGACGAGAGTGTGCGCATCGTTCCTCCTCAAGAGGACCTCGTGCTTGATCTGCCATTTATGAACTCTTTGACGCAATCGTCATTGGAGCTGCGCCAGTCAGACGGTGCATCGGTGCTGCATCAACGAAGCAGCGTGCACGTGGCCTTCGAGGCGGTTTGTGATCGAAAGCGATGGCTCGTGCGATCGGGAGCGCTGGGAACCCTCCTGCGTACGCTCGAGCTGCGCCTCACACCGCTAGTGGACCTGACGCAACCGGAGTCCAGCAAGGTACGAGTGCTCGGTGACGAATGCGGACGAAAAGATGTGGAAGCGCATCAGTCGGCGTTGCATAAGCTTGGTGCAGTGCTGCGGGTGCTCGAGCAAGCCGCGTTCTTGGCGCCTAGCGTGCAGCGCCGCCTGTCGATGACTCGCAGACTTTTCGCGATGCTCCTGGCGACCATCCGAGTGCTCGGAGACGTCTGCTGGAGTTCAGACAAGATATGGACATCGTACAGCACACACGAGTGTGCCGTCGAGGCAATTGAGACATTCCTTGCGGCGATGCGCTTGCTCATCAACCTGACGCACCACAATCCAGCGGCAGACGCGCACATGGCTTCCTTGGACGGAATGCAAGTACTGTTCAGCGTATTCTGCCATGCTCGGCATCTTGCCGAAGATGAGTCGATCCGCGGTTCGCGTCAACCAGGGGAGGTCGAAGAAAAGCTCGTGTTCGACACACACTTGTTTCTGCTAAGCGCAATGGTAAACTGCGTCGAGAACAGCGAGGAGAATCGTCGAGCGCTGTCACACTTGCCTCCTCCTCTCCTGGAGCGGGACGAGGAGTCTGGAGCCAGCGCGTGCGAGTTGCTGGCGCGGTTCTTCCTCGCCAAGGCGCAGTCTTATGTCCAATTGATTGACGGCTCACGCGACGCAATTGGAGACTCGGCCGACGCAGACGACGCGGACTGGAGCCCAGACGACGTCATCCTCAGCGGCTGCTGCGCGCTGTTGCTCGGGTGTCTGATGGGTGACTCGAGAGACAACGTCCGTTCTGTCGTGTCGTGTTTGCCAGGGCGGTCGCCTCGGCTCTTGCTCCGTGCGCTCGCGGTTTTCGCGGCACTACATGCTCAGCTCGGCGCGCTGACCCCAGAAGTAGCAACTTCGGTGCTTCGAGTCGAGACCTCATTGAAAGCAATCGCGCTTCAGTGGACGGAAGGACCCAGTGAGGATGCCGCTGCCTTTGGCGCGGTCTACGTCGCTGCTGGAATCGTAGACGGCGCGGCGACACCGGCACCGTTCGACTTCACGCCTCCAGATCAAGCACCATCAGACAAGCTGACTGGAGCGTCGCCGTCTCCTGCCAAGCCCACCCGGCGCCGGAACCTGTGTGCCAGTCTGAGCAATTCCGAGGACGAGAATGAGGCAAAGAGCGACGACGAAGTGTCCGTTTCGGTCGGTGCTGACGTCGGAAGCAGTCGCCGGGACGCGGTTCCCTCTCAAGAGCTCACGCGATCATCTCCAGCACCGCAGACTCCGCCGAGATCGAGGTCCATCAGAATGGCGTCGCCCATTGGCTTGCAGACGCCGACGCCAAGACGCCGAAAGACGCCAGTGCCGAGATCGGGTGGGTCGGTACCTCACGGCTCAAGCACCGCCTCCCTTCACAACACAAGCCGCCGCCTCGTCAAGGAAGCGCGGAGTCTGATCGGCGATCTGGACGCCGAGTTCGCTCGCGCCTCTGCGCCTTCATCCTTGACATCCGACCGCGACTTGCAGCCTCCGACGAGCTCGCTTGGCCACTCGCGCGACGAGATGGTAGCGGCGGGCAGCGACGCGTCGCCGGCGCTCGCCAGGACGCCGGAACGCAAGCGCAAGCGCAAGGACTACCGGCTGCCCACGTCTCCGTTTCGCCGTGTTGGCCGTGCGATCGCCGGTAGCTCCTCCTCCGAGCGCTCTGCCGCCTCGCCATCGACGCCCGCGCGCAGGAAGGGAGAAACGCCGCCGCGCGCCTTGGCCGCGCGCGCGTCGCCCGTGGGCGAGAGCCCCGCGCGCCGAAAGGCCAAGCGCGCTTCGGTCGCTGCCGCGTCGACTCTCGTCTTCGAGTTTGACGAGTGACGTCACTGGCGCGACCTTCGCGCGACATTGGTCGTGCGCCGCGGCCGTTTCAGGACCGCGCCTGCTTGCGCGCTGGCAGCTTGCGCGCTAGCAGCAGTCGCGCTTCTTCGTCGTCATGGCGGCCGCGCCGAGCAGCAGGCCGCGCCGCGACTCGCGCTGGCCCGACAACCATGAGCGCCAGGAGCTGCGCTCGCTGCGCGGAGCGGCGCTGCGCACCTTTTCGTTACTGTACTTGTTCACGCTCTGGGTCGGCGGGCTCGCGGTGTATGTGTCCATGAGCGTCTGGACGCTGGCGGTGCTCGCGCGACGCGCCGTGGTGCTCGCGCTCGCGCACGCGGGGGAGGCGGAGGCGGAGCCGCTGCCCGCGCCTGTGCAGTACTTCCTCGTCTTCCTGGCCGTGTACTGGGGCTACATGCTGGGGACGCCGGCCGCGTGGCACGAGTGGCCGCAGATGCGCATCTGGGCTCGCCGGCTCAACATGGACTACCCGTACTTCCGCTTCAATGCGTGCGTGTTCGACTGGCTGGACGAGGACGCGGTCGCGGCCGCGCGCACGACCGAGTCGCCGCTGCGGGTCAACGACAAGGCGCTCTTCGGCTTCCATCCGCACGGCGTGCTCACGTCGGGTATGACGGTCAACGCCGTGCACCACGCGCGCTTTGCGGTCGCGGACGTCAAGTGGCTCGTGGCCGAGTCGCTCTTCCTCGTGCCTGCGCTGCGCGACATGCTGCGCTGGACCAACTTCGCCGATGTGAGCCGGCGACACATGGAGGGACTCATGCGCGCCGGCAGGAACGTCGGGCTCATCCCGGGCGGCTTCGAGGAGGCCACGGTGTACGAGCGCGGGCGACACCGCGTGTTCATCCGGAGCCGCTTCGGCTTTGTCAAGCTCGCGCTGCAGTACGGCTACAAGGTGAGTCGGCGTGAACGCAGCACGGCGTCCGGCCGGCGGGCAGACTGACTGACCGCGTGGATGGATGGGTGGATGGGTGGATGCTGCGAGTAGATCTACCCTGCGTACACGTTCGGAGAGGAGCAGCTGTACCACGCGTTTCCCTACCTGCTGCGCTGGCGGATGATGCTCAATGCCTTCAAGATCCCTGGCGCGATCTTCTTCGGCCGACTCGTGTGCTTCTTGCTGCCGAGGAGCGACGCCGATGTCGTCACGGTCGTCGGTAAGCCGCTGGAGCTGCCCACGATCGCGAACCCAACGCGCGAGGACGTCGCCAAGTACCACGCGCAGTACATCGCCAGCCTCCAGGCGCTCTTCGAAAAGCACAAGGCTGCGTATGCCGTCAACCCGGACGCGCTTCTTGAGATCTTCTAGGCTGAGCTCGGCGTCAATCGGCCGCCCTCGCCACCCTCGCCACTCTCGTAATGCGCGTCCATGTTTAGGATCTTGGCAGCCGCAGACAACCTGAATACGCAGGCGTTCCATGCAGCGGACGCAACACGCAGAAATGCAGGTGGACGCGCCAAAATGGAGTATGAAGCCGGTCGCAGACGGTCGCACGCCCCGCGAGCTGCCTCGCCGCGTAAGCGGTGCACGGTTACTGGCGCCATTCGCCGCTGCTCCCTCGGCGACGAGGAGCGCCACCGCGAGGTGACGGTGGCGCGAAACCGGGAGCGTGGAGTGCATCCGCGTTCGCGCGCGCTGCTCGGTCATGGGGGAGTCGGCGTGGCCCCCAAAGACTCGACCAGAGTGCCGACACGCTCCAGCGCAGGTCCTGTTCGAGGTCGTCGATCGCGTCCGCCAAGTCGCCGAGAGGCTCGCCCTCGCCGCCGCGAGCCCCGCCTTGCTGCCGCAGCTGGTCCAGTCGCCCGCTCAGGATTCGGTCCATCGTGCGCTCGGGCGACCGCGTGCGCTGCAGGTCGGCACGGATCTCGTCCAAGCTGTACTGCGGAAACACTTCCCAAATCTGCTGGACCATCTCTGGCGTCACCTCGAAGCGATTGCCGCCACCGCCTTCGATCCGCCCGCCGTCGCGATGGCGCACGATCTCAAACGAGAAGTTGGGAAATGGGATCCATTGCGACAGGAACTCGGCTGTTGCAGACACCGAAGCACACAAGCAATTAACACCACCACTCCGCGGTTCGAGCGCGCCATTTCTACTCAACGTACTGCTGAACCGTAGTACTTCGTCTGCCCCTGGATGCTCAGCAACTGGAGGCTGCGCCGCGTTCGTATCGCCAGCTGGCGTGGCGACGGGAGCCTCGTCGGCATGGTGCGGCTGTGGCTCCTGACGCGCTACACCATCTCCGTTTGGCGTATCGCCCGACTCTTGATCCGTCATGGTATCCGGCGGCGACGGAACATCCATGCTGTCGTCGCCGGGTGTATCCAGTGAGCTAGGCGAGTTGCTCTTTCCGGAGTAGACGTGTTTTCTGCAGAGTGGACATCGTAACGCCGCCATGTTCATGTTCGTGGGCGAGGCACCCGTAGTCGGCGGGTCCAGCGCCATCCCGTTCGCAACACGTGTCAGTGTATCGAGGCCTGTAAACGAGTCGCCGATCGACGCCTTCTGGAGGCACTGGCGCAGGCAAAACCGGTGAAACAAGTGCCCGCAGCGCAGCTTCTTCGCTTGGGTAGGCATGGACTTGAGGCAAATAACGCACACATCGTCTGCAACGGCGTCCAGCTCCTCGCGCGTCGCATCCGGGAACAGTTTATCCATGTCAACCACGAGGCGGTGGTAAAACTTGACTTGTTTGATCTTCTCTAGCATCAGCACTGTCGCATTTTTGACGTTGATGATCAGGATCAAGTCAAACAGGCTCACGCGGAACTGGTCGACGCTGATGATGTAAAGATAGTAGAGGACGAGCTGTACGAGGTAGAATGCACTCAGAGCCGTCTGGAAAAGGAGCAAGATGAACTCGCCGTTCTCCGAGTATCCGTCGCCGCTCGACGACTCATCGTCATCGGAAAGCGAGAGGCTGTTGTTGCCAATATCCAACATATGGAAGCCGACCTTGACACCAACTTGCATGACCTTGATCACCAACAAGCCCGCCTCAAACCACGGAACACTTGAGATCTTGTCGGTGAACATGTTCAAGCGCGAGCATCCAAACGCCAGCAACAGGTTCAGGCTCAAAATGAGTGTGAGGACGCCGCTGAGACCTCGAAGGTCGCGAATCGATGTCATTGGACGCGTCAGGAGCTGGCAACCGCGAAGAGCAAGCGCCAGCCGCGTCAGTTTGAGTCAGACAAGTAGCAACTGCATCGATAATGGCGCTTACGTGCTGGAAGCGCGCTTTGCAGAGCGTCAAGAGACCACGGAGTAGGGTGAGCCACGAAAGCCACACGAACAGAGGGGCCAATGTCGTCCGGTTGTCAAGGGACGGACCCATGGTGCTTGCGAGCAGCAGACATCGCATCAATACAAAGTGGATCATCGTCTCCTTCGTTTGCTGGGAGAGGCAACACCGTCAGCCTTCAGTGACCATCCCAACACACCAGTATTCAGTGACTGAGTACTAACCTGCAGCTCCTGAGACCGGATTTGACGAAAGCATAGCCGGCCAATCCCCAAGAAGAGATGATACATCGTAACGAGCAGGAAATGGACCGCGATCTGGCAATGAAACAACAGTTAGCGTGGATAGTCCGGTGCTGATTTGTGCCATGACCGCTAACTCACCACGGCACTCAGTCGAGAGCTTGAGAGCTCTGCTACGAACACTCGCAGCGAGAACAGCAACGGCGACGAGTCTTCATCGGATGTCGCGGTTTCGCCCGTGCCTTCCACGCGAAAGTCCGCGGCGTCCGTGCGCTTCCCTTCAGCCTGCGCAATCTCCACCAACTGGCGGCGCTGCGCTGGCGTCATCTCTAACACACGCTGGTAGGCTGCCGCCGCCGCGATCACGGTCGCGACCACCGTCAGCAGCAGGTAGCGCTTGGTCGAGACAACCAGCGCTGCATCCGCCGCGCGCGCGGCTTCCATGTTTACACGTCAAAGCAGCGAGGACCGAGGCGATCGAGACACCCTCGGAGCGAGTGGAGCACGCGAATCCCGACTCGCGCGAGCTGTCGGCGGCAGGAAGTTCGCGCGCAGGAGGAGCCGAGCCGGAAGCGCTCGCGCAATTTCTCGCAGTGTCTTCTTCTGAAAGTGCGTTGGGAAGTGGCGAAAAATGGATGTTGCACGAATGTCGTGCATGAATGGTGATCACTTGAAAAGTGCGGAGAGGGAAACAAGCAGCAGCAGCAGCAGCATCGAGAAGCCGACGGACGCCTCGAGTGCGGCGGCGGACGACTGACGGCGCAGGACTTGGCGCGTCGGCGATGGACGAGATGGAGGAGATCTACTTCCGCGTGCATGCGCAGATGGTGCATTGGAGCCAGCGCGTGCTGTCGGCCAAGGTGGGAGCTCGGTCGCGAAAGGGTTTCCGATGAGATGGAGGAGCGAGCTGAGCGACTGACGCGAAAAATGCGCATACAGAACCGAGAGAGGCTTGAGCAGTTCACGTTCGTGCTCGCGACGCAGTTGTTGGTGCTCACGTGCCTGCTCCATTTGAGCTTCGTGAGTCCGCACGGCCACGCGGACTGTCTGGGGCGGTATCTCCCAGAGGAGACGTTCGGGGGTGACCAGCTCCGATTGCTGCGGATCCAGGTGGACCAGCGCGCTGCTAGCCGGCCGATGCGTCCTCAATGCTGACAGTTGGCTCTTGATCGACAGGTCGCTCCCGCTGCGAGCGAGTGGGCGTTCATCCCGGGGGTGACGCACCATGACGAGCCTGCATGCACGGATGCTTCAGTGGCAAACGAGCCAAGCACCCGTTCGAATGCCAACCAGTACCGCGATCCAGTGACAGCGTATGTATTCGCACCGCAGAAGGGACTACTGTCTTTGATTGAGCATGAGGACCAGCTGCAGACCGAGGTGCAGATGGATACGCTGTATCTGCCTAGCTCGAGCGAGTGCTTCCAGCTCAAGTGGGTCGGGGAGTCGGATATTTGGGCGAAACTCCGCGACTACTATCTTGGGTACGACACCATTTTGATGAACCATTTGGTCAAGCACTACGGAGCCCAAGGGTACTTTTACCACGAGTCGACCAAGACCACGGTCGACCTGACTTATGGCGTGTTCAACCCGGCAGAGGCTAGCAAGAGCGTACGAAATGGCATTGGCGATCCCAATGGCCGATCGTCAGTCAGTGCGAGAACTGACATATTTCGTGCGTTGTTCTTTGCCGCTGTAGCTCATCAAGTACATCTCATTGAAGTTCAAGATCCTGCACACGATCCTGTTCCTGTTCTTCATCATGACGGCATTGGTGGCGTTTGTGCTCGTGGAGACGCAGAAGCGGATGATCACGTTCACAGGTTGCTCCGAATCCATGCGTGTTGTGTCTTTGATCCGACTGCTCAAGTGTGTTGACGTACATGCTGGCCGTCTATCGTCCCTCAGCGCTGTTCCAAAACCGCTCGCAGCTGCAGATCCCATTCGCAAACTTGATTGTGGCGTACTTTGCCCAATCGCTAATGTTTGTCCCAGTACTAGTAAGTTTGGTGCTGTGCTCGGCTGGCGTGTGGCATCCATCTAACTGCTCGCACCACTGTGTCACCAGGTCGGGATGCTCTTCTTCCTGTTCGAGCTCTACAACGATCACCTGCTCGCGTTCGCCGTCATGAGCATCATGTGGATCGGCGAATCGTTCTCGGTCACCAGCGTGCGGTGCCGGCTGTCTCAGGTGTACTTCCCGCCGCTGTTCTTCTGCCTCTTCACCTTCTTTCACCTCTATCTATTCTCATTCCCGTTCGGGTTCTCGTACGTCGCGCTGCTGACGACGACCATCCTACTCCTGCAGCTCATTCTGTTCTTCTGGAACTGCTTCGAGATCCCAGCGCTCACCCGCGGAGAAATCTCGCTAGTGTGTCCTAGGGAGCCATTCATGCTGTCGTTTTGACCGCGGTGAGAAGGATGCGAAGACACAAGAGCTCGTAGATGGTTCCATACAGAGTTGAGCGCGAGATCAATCCTAAATCGAGATCCAAGAGGACCTACCTCTGGCTAGAGGCTTTCGGGACGGTAGTTCAGAGAGGAGTTCGACAGTGAAGCGCTTCCGCGACTGTTCATCGCGAGCTGGTATGTGCTTGTTTGGGAATTCGCTCGCCTTCATTCGGTTACGAGCCCAACGACGCGTACAGCCGTGATATATCGCATCCTCGCTCGCGCCTGCCAGAGTCAGATCGAGGTCCGAGACGTGCGCGTGATGACAGCCAAGGAGCTGCCGGACTGGCGCAGCCCCGAACAAGCGCTTGCGCTGGATCTGAGTCTTGTAAAGTCCGTGTTCCGGCGGCTTGCGAGGAAGCGTCGCGAGTCGAATCAGGACGACGGTAGCGAGAAAGTCAGGACTCTCCCAAGCGAGCTCGATCAGCTCCTGTTCGCCAAGTCCGACGTGCTGATTACTCTCAAGACGGCCGGTTTGTACCTCGAGAAGCGGCCAATGCTGCGAAGCCTCCACATGAGCATCGCTTGCGTGTCGAACGAAAAAGAGGTCCTCGATCTGCAGAGCTTCGTGCGACATCGACTCCGAGTGCACTCGATTTCGTACGCAATGGCCAAGGACAAACTGGTGAGCATTTACGAGTCAACGCGAGAGAAGGAAGCGTTCGAGCAGAAGGTGATGCACTTCAAGTTGCAAGCGAAGGCATCCTCGCCGTGGTGCGTCCGTAACTGGAAATGTGTCGCTAAGTCTCCTTCACGGTTCTACGACATCTACAAGATCCCACCAAAGCCGAAGACCGCGCAACAACTGGAGCTTGAGCGCCGTGTACTCACCGACATCTCTCGAGAGGCAGTGGCAACCGCGATGGACGCGGCTGTCGCCAAGCTGATTTCACCAGTTATCGGACGTTCAGGAAGCAGCAGCGGATCAGGAGGAAGGCCGCACAGCCAGCAGGAGGGGGATCTGCGCGCAAACGGAGTCAAGCCGCTCAGCCGCTCGCGTTATGACGATGTGTTGCGCTTGCGTGCGAGGTCGCGCCGCAATCAAGCCGAGCGTGAAGAGCGGGTGCGACAGCTTCGCTTGGAGTTGTTTGTTCCTGACCTGTCTTCAGCACGCACTGCAGCCCCGGGGTTCGCTCAGCCTTCACCGGCACCAGGAGATGGAAGCGCGAGCGACAGCCTAACAGGATTCGAGAATGTGGACGAGCGGATGCAAGAACTGTTGGCACTCGCGGAGGCGAATGGGGATGTTCGCATCGCACAGCAACTGCTTTCTCACTCCATCCCTCGCTCCGGGTTCCGCCGCGCCGTCGAGCAAGCCAAGAATTTGGACGTGCCTGCCGACAACTTGTGGGAAGTTGTCAAAATCTGGCGATCTGTCTACCGCACGAGAATTATGCAGGCGCTGAACAACGCAACAGGCAGCTGAGGCTTCAACAACGCACAGATTGGCGACAACAAGGTGCTGGCGACAGTGGCTCTCCATTTCCCCGACCACCTTGCAATTGCTACAACGAAGCAACGCTGAAGCGGATCGAAAGCGAAATTCCGATCTGCCAACGTGCGTGCTATGGCAATGTGTGGATAGAGGGGAAAGCCGCCGCGGAATCTCGCTGTAGACGCATCGCTCGAAGCCACGTGCGTGTGTCGAACCCTCGCGCGGCGGCCTCCTGGAGCAAGTTTCTCTCGACAGACAGATCCTCTGACCATCTTCGCAGCGGATCTGCATTGCCGCGGCAGACGAGCAGGTTGGCGATCTCCGAGTGGTTTGAAGCAATCGCCACCTCGAGCGGAGTTTTAGCTTGGGCACCAGCAAGATCAACTATCAGTTCGTCATGCTTGAGCAGGAACTTGACGGCGTTGACTGCTCCGCTCTCGCACGCGCGTAAGAGCAGAGTTACCCCAGCATCTTCGCGTCCGTCGCTCCCCTCCACGTCAGGCTCTCTGCAGTTGACTCGTACTAGGAACTCATCAACCAGAAACTGCAATCTTGTGGCGTCGTCTTTCTCAACAGCGACAAGCGCTTCGCACTCCAACTGCGGGTGAATATGCTCCGCGCGCCTGCTCCTGGCGGCGGCGTCAACAAGTGCCACGCTGCTGCCGCTGGAGCTCAGTCCTCCGAGATCGGAAGGCTCTCTTGAAGCGAAAGACGGTTCACCAGATATGCCTACTCCTCCAAGCCACTGGCGGCGGATCTCAACAAAGCAGTCTTCGTGGCCCTGCAGCAGCGCTACGCGCCATGCCGTTCGCTGTTGATCGTCTAGCACAGCCACGTCGGCGCCGGCTTGGAGCAGTGAGCGCACCGCGCGGAGATTCCCGTCCGCTGCGGCCATGTGCAGCGCAGTGAAACCCACCAAATCTTGTGCATCAATGATGGTCGCGGGCTGCTTGGAGCGACTCAGAATGGTCTCTAACACACCGGCAACGAGTTCGTCAGCTGATCCCTCGACGTCGTGGAGGCTGCGGCGGAGCAGCAGCGCTTCGTGCAAAGGCGTTCTCTTCGTCCAAGTGTCTCGTTCACTGCCGGTCAGAAGGGCTGGGAAGAGCAGCATCAGCTTGTCCGACACAAGCTTGAGTCCGCGGCAAGCTGCGTCATGGAGCAACGTTCGTTCTCGCCTCGTTGAGAAGCCAGAAGTGAGGTGAGCGCTGGCGGCGGAGTGGAAGAGGTCGTGCGCCGTCATCGCCAGTATATACAAGGCGATCTGCTCGTGCCCGTGGAGGATCGCAAGCCCAAGCGCTGAGTACCCGTCGCGGTTGCGAGCGTAGACCAAATGTGCCGCGACCTCGCGCATCTTGGGCAGCACCAACGCGACAAGTTCGCGGTGGCCGAACTTGGCAGCGAAGTGGAGTACCGAGTTGCCTCCGTTCTCACTTAGCATCGTCATGTCGGCACCAACGACACCTGCACCGCCGTCTTCCCCTTCGCGCGCGCTTCCGCCCAGTCCGAATCCGTCAAGCAGGTCGACGACTGCGTCGATGTTTCCTCGACGAGCTTGGACCAGCAGGTCGAACTCTTGGGCGTGGGCTTCCTTCTCGGCGCGCCGTCGGCCGAGGAATCCTCGCACAATGCGCGTCAGGTGAACGGAGCACGCCCACGCCAGGGTATGGCGCGCGAACACGCGGGCGTAGCGAGCGGTTTGTCGGCCGAGAAATCCACGGACGACTCGCTGGATGGACAGCGCACACGCATCTCGGACGACCTGGACCTCCCCCAGGCGCATGGCGATCACTCGCGCGCGCTGAAGCATTCCTCGCACGTGCTTTTGGATCGCGACGGCCGCGATGTGGCATCTCGCAAGCACCCGACGTTGACGCTCGAGCGCACACGCCTTCTTGGCGAAGTGGCGCTGCACAAACCACTGCAGTCGCTGCGCTGCGATTGTCTGGCGACGCAGCGCGAGCGCGTGCACACGCTGCCGAGCCATGTATCCGCGGTACAAGCGGTCTACAACCCGCGCAAGGACGTTGCGGGCTTGCTGTCGCCGCCTCAGCTCGACTTTGTGTGCGGACGCTCTGGCGAGCGCTGCGCGCCAAGCCGCCTGAATGTTGACGGCCGCGGACGCGCGGGTCTCCCACTCGCGCTTGTGTCGCTCGGCAACGAGATGTCGGCGAGCCATCCAACAGCGGAAGGCACCCTGGACACGGCGCGCGGCCTCATTACGCTGGACGAGCATGCGTGCGCGCCGGTCCTTCTCTCCGAGGACGATGGCGGTGCCTTTCGTGACGCGCACAAGGTTGGAGCGTATGCGCTTGCGCATCTGCAGTCGGTGGCGCATGTCATGGAAGCGGCGGCGCAGCACGTGGCCCTTGTACAGGCGCTGGATGGCGAGCGCCGCGTGGTTCTCGACACGAAAGCGGTCGACGCGGGCAGCGCGGAGTTTCCCCATGAAGGCGGCTCGCTCCTGCGCGAGGCCCGCGGCTTGAGTCGTCGCGAGCGCCTCGGCCGTCAGAGCCGAGTATGGTGAGTCGAAGCAGTACGAAGCCGCGGCCACCGCTGGGTCTGTCGCCGCGCTCGGGAACTTGACGGGTGACCCAGCTGCAGGCGTTGTCGTGGTGGCGCCGGCGGACCAGGCCGACTTGGGAACGCTGCTTCCGCTGCTGCCTCGTGGCTGGATCAGCGTTGTGGTCACCACGGACACGACCGTGCTGTACGTGCAGCGGCGCGTGCCGAAGTACAGGTTGGGCGTGACGCTCATGCCCTCGTTCACTGTCACGATGCGCGCGTGCCGTCGCTCCTCCTGTTCGCGCGCGACCAGCGAGTAGCGCGTGCGGTGTGAGTGGAGTCGAGGCGCGGTGTTGAGACGGAGATCGCTCTTCGTACCTGGAGTTGGAGCCATTGGTGCTTGTCGAGCGCCACTCGAGGCATGCCGGCTCGACCGGGTGCGTCGGGGACCGCGCACCGAGGCTGAGAGTGGCCAGGCGCGATCTTGAAGTGGTCGAGAAGACCCAGTGGCGCAGGCGACGAAGGGATCAAGGGTCAGCGGCCAAACCGTCGCGCACACACACACCCGCGCCTCTTCCAGCCGCTGCTCCTGGCTGGAAACGGTCTTAACGACGTGGTTGGTCGCGGTCCACGAGCTCCTCTCGCGCTGGCTGGCGGCTGGCGGTGTCATGGCGACGACTGATGGTGTCTTGATGGACGCGTTCGCTCCTCCCGAGACGCCAGACCCGAGTCGATGCGGAGACGCAACGAGCGCCGACCGTGACGCTCGAGCGGGCCACCTAGACACCGCCGCACTCGTAGCACAAGACGCTCAAGACGCCACGGACCTAGATGTCGACGCGTCGCTCGCGCGAGTGCTGCGGACACCGAGCTTCGAGGCGCTGGACGCCATGAGCTGCTCGTTCGTGTACACGATGCAGCTCACGTGCTCGAACGTGGTCTCGACCGTCGTGACCACGCGCATCGTCCGCGCGGACGGGTCGAGTCGGTCCAACAGCGGCGCGAATAGCCTCGGAGGGCGGCCGAACCAAGAGACAGAGTCCGCGTCGGCCCTCGCTAGTGTGTACGCTCCGCAGGCGAGCCAGCCGCGCAAGGCGCCTCGGCGTCGCCGGGTCGGCGCGGCGGGTAGCAGCAAGTACCAGGCGCAGCTCCCCGCTCTTCGACGCAGCCTGCCGGCGCTGCCGATCCCCATCAGCCGCCTCAACGAGGAGCTCCGGCAGGTACGCACCTCCCTCCGCCTCCCTTGCGCCTCTACTTCTCGGCTGGTTGCGAACGCTTCGAGGCGCGAGCGGTGCCGTCTGACGGACCGGGGTCCCGATGAGCAGGAGCGAGACGCGTTCATGAAGAGGCTGCATCGCGAGCGACAGGAGAAGGCCGAGCTCGAGGCTTGGGCGGCCACCAAGATCCAGGCCTGCTACCGTGGCTCCCGCGCTCGCCCACCCGCTGTCGCCGGCGCCGTCGCGTACGCCACGCGGCAAAAGCCGAGCACGCTCGCGTCCATCCGCTCCGAGGTGGCTCTGGTTGGTGCCAGTCCACTCGGTCCGCGCCGTCACTGATCGCTTGTGTCACTCGCTGCTGGCGATCGCAGCTTGCCGGTCTCCAGGCGCAGCTATCGCGGACCGATGGCGTCGCCAAGGAGCAGGAAGCTGGTGGCGGCTCTGCCTCGAGCTCCATGTCTCCGTGGCGCAAGGCTGTTGACGATCGCGCGCGGCGCAAGCGCGAGCTCAAGGCGCGCCGCGAGCGCATGCGCTGCGCCGCGACACTCGTGCAGGTAGGCGCTGTCTCGCTTGCTAGGCGTCGTGGATAGCGCTGCACGGCTCCAACGCGCCGCCGTCGACTGCTGCGTGGCTCTACAGGCCTGCGTGCGCCGCTTCTTGGCGCAGATCGAGTACGCGAAGCTCGTGGCGCGGCACTTGGAGGCCGTATACCTGCGCGCGGTCGTAAAGATCCAGGTCGGTCGCTCGCTCCCGCACCGGGTCTCTCTCTCTCTCTCTCGATGTCTGTTCCCTGCCTCACTGGTCTGCGCGGCGCATGGGCAGGGCGTCTACCGCGGCTACCACCTGCGCTCGCGCATCCTCGAGGTCGTCAGCCGCGTGCAGCAGCGCTCAGCGCTCCAGATCCAGTGCCTTGTCCGGTGTGTGTCGCCGCCCACCCGCGGCGCACGAGTACTCTCCCTCCTGGCGCCTCGCTGACGCTCTGGCGGTCTCTGCAGCGGCGTCCAAGCGCGCGAGCGCGCGTGCATCATGCGGTTCGAGCGCAAGTGCCAGGCACGGCAGCGCGCCGGGCTGGCGCTCGAGTTCTCGTTGCCCTCGCGCACGACAGTGCGGCCCGCGGCGGCGGCGACCGCGGCGACGCCAGCGCCGAGCCGCGACTTCAAGACGCCGGCGTGGGAGCGCGAGCGGTTCTACCTGCGCGTGCATGTGCGTGGCGGCGCGTCGTGGCGCGAGGGACTCGCGCGTGGCCTCTGACGGTCGACTTGGACGTGCGCGCGGCCAGAACGCGGCGCTGAGGCTGAGCGCCAACCAGGCGCGCGTGTCGGCTCGTCTCGCGCTGCTGCAGACGTCGTCGGCGGCGACGCGGCGCGCCAGCAGCGGCAGCAGCAGCAACAGGAGCGGCGCGCGCAGGGGGAGCTCGACGCACGCGGCGCTGCGCAGTCGGCCTGCGTCCGCGCTCGCGTCCTGAGCCGGCGAGGAGCTGCGTCACCTCGACCACTTCCGCCCGGGATGATGCGGCGGGTTGAGGTATCCTTGTCGGTCTGGCGCGCCGCTGGTCGGATCCGTCTTCGCGTGCTGAAGGAATTGATAGCCTCTTTGATTGTACAGCGATAGCATTGATTTCTTTGTGGAGGCATTGGAGAGAGTCGCCAAGCACGCGACTGCTACCGAGGATCTGCAACAGTTGATTCCCTCCACCACAGCATTACCGGCTGGAATCTATACAAGACGAGAAGCTACGCACGAACGTCACCCGTGGCGGTCAAGCGGTCCGTCGGTCGGCGACGGCCGCGCCGCTCAGCCGCCGCGCGGCATCTGCGCGGCCTCGAGCAGCTCGCGCGCGGCGTACTGCACCATGGCGAGCGTGGCGCGCGCGATCTTGGGCCCGTTGCCGACCGCCTTGACGTTGGCGCCCGTGGCGGACGCGGCCTTGGGCAGCTCCGTGATGCTCAGCCCGGCGTCCGACACCGCCTGCGGCACCTGCGCCGGGAAGCCCTGCGCCTGCTCGGCCAGCTCGGCGCTCGCCTGCGCGAGCTCGGGCACCGACTCGGCGGCGCTGCGCGTGTTCTCCACGAGCTCGACCATGGCGTCGCGCAGCTGCGCGACCGGCCGCGAGAGCTTGTCCATGCCCTTGAGGTCGAGCGGCTCGTCGCCGTCCATGATGGCGGGCGCGCCCGAGTCCTCGTCGATCGCGACGCTCAGTTGGCTCAGGTCCTGCGTCTTGGCGAGCGCGCGGAAGAGCACGGCCGCGGCCTCGCGCAGCGACGACACGTGCGCCTGCAGCATCAGGTGCTTGCGCAGCGTGAAGAGCGCCACGTTGACGTCGCGCGCGAGCACGTCGGCCTCTCCGCGCCGCGTGACCAGCAGCCGCCCGTACTTTGGCTCGAACTGCACGAGCCGGTTCTGCAGCTCGGGCTTCATGAGCGCCGCGTTGAGCTCCGCGAGCGCGTGCTGCACGGCGTCGAAAGCCTCCCGCAGCGCCGGCGCGTTCGCGAGCTTGTCGTCGAGCTCGTTGCCGGCGACGAGCACCTCGTCGAACTCGTCCTCGTCCTCGTTCGTCGGCACGTACTTGAAGAGCTCGAGCAGCACGCTGCCCTGCACGACGCGCGTGCGCAGCTGCGCCTCGCCCTGGAGCGCGGCGGCCGCGGCCTTGAGGTTCTCTTCGCTCAGCGCGAGCCCGTTGTGGATGTCCACGAGCTCGTTGAGCGGCGCGAAGGCCGACTCGAAGAAGGCGTCGAAGTCCGGCACCTTGGTCTCGCGCAGCTCGAGCGGGTCGAGCTCCTTGTCGGCCGGGTCCCGCGGCACGCACACGTGCTTGCTCACGCCGGCGCCGGAGCAGACTTGGCCCATGGTAGACGAGAGCGAGGAGAGAGGAGCGAGCGCCGGCGGCCTGGGGCTTCTTCGCTTGGGAAGAAGAGGGGAGATCGGAGAGTGAGCGGCTCGGTGGGCGGCCGGCCGGCGGACCGACGCCGAGGTGGCGGAGGAGGCGCCGCGGTCGTTGGGAGAGGACGGCGAGGA
>JAADYC010000081.1:0-42257 GCA_023338135.1 Phytopythium kandeliae | reverse complement strand
TTAGCGATTCGCACACGAGAGTCGCTTGCATACTTGGCCAGCTCACTCACCAGGCCGATCGCAGCTGTCTTCTGCGCCTCCGCGCCAGTTTCCATCAATTGAGACGAGAGGAGGGATGACTCCATCGCGAACAATTGAGTCGATGCCAAAGCGGTCGAGACCAATTTGATCGAGCGTTGCTGCCGCCCAGGTCTTGTGCGTCGCACTTCCAGTCTTCACCGCCTCAACGAGGCACGCGATCATACTGACGTCGAACTGGCCGAAATTAATGCGCTTGGAAGACTCGAGAGCGCTGTGGTCCAGATGCGCCGAGGACACGGGAGTGAACCCCGCCACGAGTCTGAACCCTTCGCATTCAATGCGCTCGCTCACCGCATGAGAAGAACTGCGCAGCTATCCCATCGTATGCACTAGAGCGTAGGCTCGAACGCACCTGCTTGATACTTCGACGCGAGTCGCTCTTCAACTGCCAAGAGTAGTGGCGAGCTGACAAACATCGGCGGTTCACGAACTGCATGAGCGTGAAGCGAGAGCGCGGCGGCGTATCGGAGCACAACTTGTCTGCGTCTGGCCTCTCGTGCGTCCATTCGACGCATCGCGGCTAACAGGAACAGAAGAGGCCGGTGGTATTGGGGGAGCGCTGCTCCATTCACTGACGGCGCTGGGTGACTGGGAGTAAGGACCACGTCCGCGCTCGCAGAGGCATCCAGAGGATAGAGAAGGGAAGAGACTCTACCCAAATGCACTAGCTGTACGATACGACCAGCATTTGGAGAGCACCGGGGTTCACGAGGTTCTGCTTGTCTTCTTCCGCAGTGTTCGAATCCTAGAGTCTGTGACGCTGACTTCGACGCTTGGAGCAGGAACGCGCGGCGCCAGCATTCGGACTGCATGCTTGCTGTGGCCGAAGCTGACGTCGTCTGTAACGCCTTGGACACTCGCTTTCGGGTCGACCGTTGGACGCGTCATCGCGAGTGCAACTAGGCAAGCATCGATTTTGCCTTCGAGCTGCACGCCGTGGGCTTCCGTTGTTGTTCCTCACCTGGCGGCGACACACCTATCGTAGTCGCGCTGCCGAAGAAGACACGACAACGGTAGTCTACCGACACGTGAGGATGGCAGACCTTCCGCTCGGTTCCAGTGGTGGGGAGCTTCTCTTCCAGGAGACTGATCTGGCTGGCGGATGGCTGCAGGCGACTTTGGATCCTTGTGTACCGTAGCTGGATACCGCGCTCGGTGACGCATTGAGACTCGTTCGACAGCTCGCAGATCCATTCACGCCAGCAGCGCAGCGCCGTCGGCATTTCATCTACGGGCATGGTCTTCAAAACAGCGTACTGGGACGAGCACACCTCAGCAATCGACGACATGCTCAAGCGCAACCGCACGCTCGAATGCTTGTCATTGATCGTACCCAGCGTTGCAGGCCCGACAATGGCCTGGAAATTGAAACCATTCCATCTCTATTCACTTCCAGCTGTGAGAAAGCCGTTCGTGCGGATCTGCTGCCTTGCTTCCCTCTGCGCTTCCACCACTCCACTCAACCACACGGGTGGACCTGCACGCGAAAGCAAGCGGGCAAAGACGGCGGCGCTATCGCCACAACCACTTTTACTGAAGCTCGACCGCAACGTGCTGTTGGTCATTTTCTCCTTTGCCGCGCCTCGCGTGCAGCGCAGCATGCACGTCCACCGTGGAGACGACTGGTTCGAAGATCCCATGTTGTGGATCGGGCAGGGAGATCGACTCCAAGCCGAGCTGTCGAGACGCATCTAGCGCTTGGCGATTAGCAGGCAGGTGCTCTGTGTTTTGAGAGTGGTTCGCGGCAAGTACGGTCTAAAGTCGTCAGGGTTCTAGCCGCGGTGCGCGAGCACCGTCTCGACGAGTTCGCTCTTGCCTTCAACCGCCGTGTGAGTGCGTGGATGCGACTGTGTCAAGGCTGCGTGCAGCTCCAAGGTGGCGGCACGCAGGGAGAACGCAGTTGCCCAGTGCAATGAAGGGCCGATGCGCTTAGGCTCTGCTTCTCCGCCGCCGCCGCAGTTGACCATGCGGAGTCATGTGTCATAGCGCAGCGTGCGGCTCGTGTGGCGCATGGTATCTTCAACGCCGATACATTCACCAAGATATACGTCCGCGTCACAGCCAAAGAAATGCCTATATGCATTTCACTATACTGCACCTCGCGAAGGGGAAAGTTCAACGGCTGACAGCATTTTCGCATCTTTCCAGAAAGTGACAAGACAACGGCATCGACGGCGACGGGGATGGCGCGGGCGCTGCGCGAGGCCATGCGGCCGGACCGCGCGCTGATTGACAAGGACTTCGATCGCTATGTGCTGGGCGGCGCGCGCGCGGCCACGGCTGGCGCGCCGCTGGCGGTGCCGGCGCTCGAGCCGCTGACGGCCGCGCGCGCGCTGCGCAAGGCTCAGTGGGAGGCGCGCGCGCACTACAACGCGCTGGCGAGCGACCCGCTGCGAAGCGGTCCGGACGTCGGGGTCGCCTACTTTGTGAACGCCAACTTTGAGTTGGTGCAGGTGGCGGCCACGCAGGCCGGCGCGCTCCGCACGAGCCGGCTGTACACGTTCCCCATCTCGACGGGTCGTCGGGAGAACGTGTCGCTGCAGATCGCGGGTCGCGGATTGATCGTTTACTGCGACGGCCTCGGGTCCATGTTCTTCCTCAAGGCCGCGGATCCTGACGCGCTAGATGCGGCGTGGAGCTGCGTGTACGAGTGCGCGCCGCTTGGCGCCGTGCCCGCGGTGCTCTTGAGCGCGTCGTTTGACCAGCAAGCGCAGCACTTCCATCTGATTGCAGCGGAGCCGATCAACCAGACGGACGCAGAGGCAGCGTTCCGACTGTCGGGGGTTGACGTGTTTACTGCCAAGGCGAGTGAGGCGGCGGCGGCGGACATCGGGGCCGTAGGGTTCACCCACTCGGCCACAGTCATCGCAGTTGTGCCGACATTGCCAAGCTACGTGTCGTTGGTCAACGACCGCCTCGTCCTCTTGTTGGAGGGGACGTTTCAACTGCTGACGGCGGCAGGAGTAGGCGAAGAAGCGCGTAAGACCGTGCCGGCTACCTCTGCAAGTGCAACGACGAATGCCTCGCCACCTCACAAGCGGCAGCACAGCGACGATGAACTGGATGACGACGAGATGGAAGAGCTGCTCTCCAAGTTCCCCCGCGCGGGCATTGGCTACCATGGGGATATCTCTGGCGCCAAGTCTCCGCGCAACCTCGCGTCAGCGCTCGACTTGAACGTGCCTCTGGAGCAGCGTTTCCAAAAGTCAAGCACGCCGTTCAGCTCGGTGGCAGACGAATCTATGCCAGAGGTAAGTGCTGCCTCGAACTCGCCAAGTGCGCTCGACGGCGCCGCAAGTCCACACCCTCGTCCATTGGAGATCCCGACGACCGAGTCGATCCTCGGCGGCCTCGAAGAGTGCGACGACCGAGATCCGTTTGCCAAGGCAGCGCTGCTGCAGGTGGATCTAACCCGGCAGCTGGTTGTGGAGCAAGTGGAGATCGACTGCAGCGAATATCGCTTCCTGTGCGCGTCGGCGCTCGTGGCGGACTCGCCATCGCAAACTGCCATCGCCGGTGCATCTTCCACGGCAGCTCCCGCGGTGACGAATGCTCTCCGACAGAGCCTGGTGTTCCGCAACGACGTGCACGGCTTGCTGTACGATTTGGACATTGGACCCGGCGGCAAGCTCTCTCTGCGGCACTCGTCGACGCTGCCCGCATTCGGCTTCGTGCAGGCGTCCAAGCAGGAGAAGAAGTTCATGTCGACGCTGCCGTCCGGCGCGTTCGCATGTATCGGCGAGTTCGAGAAGCGCCTGTTCATCTACCTCGGGACCGCGGCGACCGATAGCGAGCGCGCGCAGCACACGCGCCGGCAGTTCGTCGTGGAGCTGGGCGACGAGCCGTTCCTCGGCATGCAGCTCGTCTCGCGTGACACCATCCTGGTGCTCACCCCGCGGACCGTTTACGCCGTCAAGGTGCCCGTCGACAGCGCATGAGTCTCCTGGCTACGCGCGGAGCCCGTTGACGCAGACAGCACGGAGGCATGCAGCGGTAGCGGCGTCATGGACATGCCAGATCGCGTTGACGCACCGGAATGTCGGTCATAAAGCTGCTCGCTATTTTCCACCAATCCACGCGCTTCATCTCCCTTCAAAAGCGCTCTTGATTGGTCGGAAGCCGACAAGAGGTCGTGGCGACGCTGCCACGCCGCCGCCATCGCTCAATTTCGAGTGCGAGATCGACGGTTCCCCCGGTCCGCAGCCCCTGCCTCCTCGCGCAGCCATGGTGTTCGTGATGCGGCGCCTCCAGCCGGCGGCCGCGGCTGTCGCGCGATCCGCCAGCGGCAACAGGTGCGTCCGGCGCTTCCGATCTCGCCGCGCGCTTGGAACTGACGCAAACGCTCACGCTCTCGACTCGTTGGCGTCGATGCAGCGCGCGCGCGGCGCTCGTCGGCCGCCACACCGCGCCGTTCCACATGGGTGCAAGACTCGCGAGCGCACAGCTCGTGCCGACGCACGCGTTCGGCAGCGGCCGCTCGTTCTCGTCGACTCCCGTGACCAGGTACGCTCTGAATGGCTACGCGCCGAGGAGGGAGGCGCCGACTGACGCGTCGTTGCGCGCCGACAGCTTCGTGCAGGACGACCGCGTGGTGGCCGCGTCGCCGACAGAGGCGCTGGAGCAGGTGGCCGAGGCCGCAGGTAGTCTCCCATGCCGCCGTTGGCTCGTGTCGAAAGTAGCGTGCTCACGAATGCTCCGCTTGGGATCCGCGCCTGGAATGGGCAGTCGCGATCGACCCCAAGACGGTCGCGGACCTCGGTACGCCACGGCGCCGCTGTGAATTAGCGAGTAATGCTCGGTGATGGTTGTTGGGGACTCACGACACACTCGATGCCTCAGGCTACTCGCTGTCGGACCTGGCGATCCGCGCGCTGGACATTGTGCATGCGACGACGGGGCTGCCCTGGTGGGCGACCATCGTCGCCGCGACCGTCGTTGTGCGCAGCGCCGTCTTCCCCATCACGCTCAAAGCGGTGCGTCCAAATAGCGAGATCGCTAGGCGCTAGCTGTCGGACCTAACGATCTGGTGGACGGCGACCGAGTAGCTGCGCAACTCGGCCAAGATGAAGCTCTTCCAACCCGAGATGGAGAAGCTCAAGGCCGAGATGGACGCCAACCCGACGCGCGACCCGGAGAGCATGAAGCAGTTCCAGAACAAGTACAAGGGACTCATGGCCAAGCACGGCGTGAACCCGCTCACGAGCTTCCTCACGCCGTTCGCGCAGATCCCCGTGTTCCTCGGGTTCTTCTGGGGTCTGCAGAAGATTGGCGAGTATATCCCCGACTACGCCTCGGGCGGTGCGTTCTGGTTCCATGACCTCACGGCCGCTGACCCGACGCTCGCCCTCCCGGTCGTCTCGTCCGCACTCATGGCGCTGTCCGTCGAGGTACGCATCGGGTCGTTGCTGCTTTGCATCACGCGGCGACTGGACTCTCGCACTCACGTTGCGGCTGGATCGGACAGCTCAACGGCGACGCCATGCCCGGCGAGTACAAGGACCGCGTCAAGTTCGGCATGCGCGCGTTCGCGCTCGTCATGGTCCCGCTCACCATGAACTTTTCCTCGGTGCGCGATCTCGTTGGTCTCTATGGCTAGTACTCCCTCTCCTGGCCAATCGATCTGACGCGTCATGGCATTCCTCATTGTCCCAACCGCAACAGGGTGTGCTTGTGTACTGGGTGACGTCCAACACGTTCACGCTGGTGCAGACGGCGGCCACGCGAGTACCGGCGGTGCGCCGCGCGCTCAACCTGCCGCTCGAGCAGCAGGTCCAGGTGCTGACGGCCGCGAGCCCCAGCAGCAGCGCCGAGCCGGTCTCGCCCTTCCAGGCTGCCGTCTCGCGCGCGAAGCAGAACGCGACAATCCAGACTCACGTGAACAAGCCGGGCAAGAAGAAGGCGCACTGAGGCGGCCGCTTGGAGTTGTGCCTCGGCTGTGCAGGGAACGCGAGCGCTATGCTCCCGGGGAACCAGCTGTAGCTCGGAGGGAAGGACCCGAATAGACCCGCGAGGATGCCGATGTCGTGCAAACCAGTCGCGCACGCTCACTTGAGCTCACGGAGGACCCGCGGAGAGCCCACGGACTGGTCAAACTCGTCGTCGTGTTCGTCGACCGCCACGACGTCGAACCGTCGCGGGAGCTCCTTGATCTCGGGGCAGAGCGTCGACGGGAGGAAGCGGTCGTGGTTGCCGCAAAACGCGATGCGCTCCTGTGTCTCCTGGTCCTCGAGCCTCGCCAGCCTCGCCCGCATGTCCGCGATCTGGCGCAGCAGCACGCGGCGTTGGTGGACGCTGCCGACACCAAGCAGACCGCCAAGTACGCACCGTCCGCGCGAGCTGCTGCTCATACGCCTTGCGCCGCTCGAGTTCGGGTCCGACACGCTCGTAGGACGCGACGAACTGGCGGTAAAAGTCCCGCAGGCTGCGCAGCTCGTCGAACAGCAGCTGCACCTCGGCGAACGAGACTTCGTAGCTGCAGAGCCGGTCGAAGGAAGTCACCAGCGCACAGCCAAGCGCGACCGCGTCAGTGTCCGATCGTACACTGCGGATACCGTGGGGAAGGAAGGGAGCGCGGACGAACTGCGGGTAAATGTCGTTGATGGTGGTGAAGTAGCGCAGCAGTAGGCGGTCGCACTGCTCCATGTCGACGAAGAAATTCACCTGTCAGCGCCGCCAGCAGCCACCGGTCAGTCCGTCAAGAGCTGCCGCCACTGCCGACGTGGCGCGGCGCGATGCGACGGCGTACCGCGACGTCGTAGAAGGCCGCGACCTGTTTGTTCTCCGCCGCACCACCGCTTGTGCTGCTAGGCGTGGCCGCCACGCCGGATAGTCAGCGATGTCAAGGCGTCGCGGATCTGGCAGGTACGTGCGCAACAACGTACGGGCTCGCTTGCTGCCGCACCAGGCCAGCGATCTCGCCCGCGTGTGCCGCGTGGAACGAGGTGAAGAACGTATAGATGGCCTCGATGCGGCCCAGCGCGTGCTCGTGCGAGCCCAGCAGCTCCTCGATGCTGCGTCAAACCAGCGAACGCACGTCAGTATGAGCCATGAGCGACGACATGCTGCCGGCGCATCAAGCCGAGCGAGCGACGCACTCCTTGGACTGCTCGAGCGCATCCTGCTGCAGTGACGCGACCGTCTCGGCGTCGATAAAGTCGAAGAGCGTCTTACCGAGCTCGCCGCCGACCATCACCGGGTCCACGGGCGTGCCCTGCAGCTGTCCGAACACGTCGTCCATCTCGCGCAGCAGCTACGCGCGGCCGCGACCCGCCATGATTAGCCCGTGCAGTGTACACTCTGGCCGTCCATCGAGCGAGACGACGCCATACCGGCTTCTGCTCGAAGACCGAGGCCTCCGCGGCGTCCCGCGCGCTCTGCAGCTTGACGCGCGACGCCTCCAGCATCTTTCCGAGCACCTGAGTCGGCGCGTGAGCCCACTGCCGGTGCGACGCAGTCTCCCACGAGCCCGCGACGCGATCGAGCGAGGCGCTAGGCGGCGGACGACCGACGCACCTCGCACTTCTCCGTGATGGTCTTGACCACCTCGCGCGCTGCCGCCGCCACGTACTCGCTGCTCGTCGCCATGGTCCACCGCTCCGCTCGGTCGGAGGCAGCGGTCTGCTCGGTGAGAAACTCATGTCGGCTCAGACGAAGAGCGCACAGATGAGGTAATCTGAGACGTGTCTGAGGATTACTCCGAGGTGGCGCGATCGATTTGTCTCGACTTCAGTATGTTCCGAGTGTCCAACACGACACATTGAACTTGTCGCTGGCGTGGTGACTGACCCGTATAGTAGACGCGGCTCCGCATATCAGCCACCTCCCTGCTTGATTGCGAGCGAGCGACTGACTTTGTCCGCATAATGAGCGCGGGATCCGCGTATACTTCGTGGCTTTACACACATTTTCGTTGAGTGATGATCTGCGGAACGACCGTGGATGCCGCAGCGGCATAATCGCGGCCGCCACATAGTTTACGCAAGTGAATCGCGTCGCCGCTTCTCCGCTCGGTCAGCTCACTTGGCCCCAGTATGCTCCCCATCACCTCGGCTCCCTGCACCAGCATTTCCATACAAAGCGCGAGCGAGTGAGAGCCCCGCAAGGAATCGCTGCGCCAGCCACCGATCGATCGGGCCGCGACGGCGAGCGCCATGCGCGAGGACCAGGACTGGGTCGCGCTGCTGGTGAACCTGTCGTTCATGCTGGCGATCGCGGTCGCGTTCCTGACCGTGCACTCCAAGATGAAGCGCGCGCGCGGCCGCAACCTGCGCGAGCTCGCGTCGCCGCTGCTACTGCCCGAGTAAGGGCCAGGTCTCTCCCGACCCAGGGACGCACGACTCGCGGCGCGCGCCGGAACTGACGGATGCTCGATTGTGTGACGCGCTTTGTGTGGCTGCAGACCGGATATCGTGGCGACGGACCACCGACTGGACGCGGCGACTCGGTGCGTCAGTCGCTCTCTCACTCTCTCTCTCCGCGTATCTCTCGGCCGACCGGTCGGTCGTTTCCCACCGAGGCGAGATGACAGCGAGTCGATAGCAAACGACAGGCACTAACGGCACGGCGGTGGCTTGTGGTGGCGAGCAGCGAGGCGTCCAAGGGCTTCCTCGTGTGCGGCGGCTGCTCGTTCGAGAACTTCCAGAGCGCGACGAACTGCGCGGTCTGCGGCGACCCGCTTGCAGCTCAAGGCGGAGACGCGAGCGCGGACGTGAACACGCCGGCGAGGCCGCGGCTAGCGGACGCGGTCGCGACGCCGCGCCAGCGCAGAGCGAGGTGCGTGCGCTGCTCGACGCGTCGACGGACCCGGATCCGAGCGAGTGGTGACCCTCCGTGGCGCGCAGGCGACGGAAGGAGTGGACGCGCAAGCTCGACGTGCAGGGGCGGATGTTCTGGTACCGCGCGGACGCGGAGGGAGAGCGCGACCCGCGCCGACCGACGGAGGGCAAGGTCGTCCGGTTCAGCACCAATTGCATGCGGAGCGTCACGCCGCCGCCGAGCGTGGACGGCGACGACGGCGGCGACAGCGACGCGGACCCGGCCGCGGAGGTCGTCGAGCGCGCCAAGGTGTTCTCGGACGTTGTGCCGATGGAGATCGTGGCGGCGTCCGAGGCGGACGCGGCGGCGCGGTCGACGGGCGAGGCGCTCGAGTCGGCCGGCCGGCGGCGGGACGTGGCGCAGCTGGCGAGCAAGGACTTCCCGACCAAGTACGCGCACTTCGTGGTCAACTCGGCGGCGCTGCTCGTACCAGCCGAGGTCGAGTTCCTCAAGCTGTCGGTGCACCGCGACTACGTGCTCGAGGAGTCGGTCGAGCACCTGGGCTGCATCGAGGACAAGTACATCCGCTCCGTGCTGCGCATCAACTTTCTCGAGGAGAGCGGCGTGGACGCCGGCGGGCTGCAGCGCGAGTGGTTCATGATGCTCAATGATCTGCTGCTGGACCCGGCGGCCGGGCTCTTCAAGTGCACCAACGAGCAGGAGCAGACCTTCTACCTGAACCCGAGCTCGCGGCAGGAGAACGGCGAGGACCACCTGATCTACTACTACGCGACCGGCCGGCTGCTCGGCCGCGCGCTGCTCGAGGGCACGGTGCTCAACTTCCACCTGTGCGCGCCGCTGCTCAAGCTCATCCTCGGCGTCCCCGTGACCTTTGACGACCTCGAGAGCTTCGACCCGGAGCTGTTCCGGAGTCTCACGTGGCTGCTCGATCACGACGGCGTCGAGGCGCTCCAGCTGGACTTCAGCGTCACGGAGAGGCGCGGAGGCGCTCCCGCGACCGTGGACCTGGTCCCTGGCGGGCGGAGCATGGCCGTCACGGACGCCAACAAGCGGCAGTACGCGCAGAGCCTGGCCGAGTACCACCTGCTCTCGAGCGTGTCGAGTCAGCTGTACGTGCTCCTGCGCGGGCTGTACGGCGTCATCCCGGCCGAGCTGCTCATGGCGTTCGACGCCGAGGAGCTCGAGTACATGCTGTGCGGCTCGCCCGAGATCGACGTGCGCGACTGGGAGGCGCACTCGGAGGCGTCGCCCACGATCCTGCACACGCCGACGCTCGCATGGTTCTGGGAGATCGTGCGCGAGATGCCGAACGCCTACCGGCGGCGGCTGCTGCAGTTCTCGACGGGCTGCTCGCGCGTCCCGCTCGTGGGCTTCAAGGGTCTCACGAGCTACGACGGGCGCGTGTGCCACTTCTCGCTCAAGGGCATGCCCAAGACGGCGCACCCGTGCGTGCGCAGCTACGCGTGCTTCAACCGACTCGACCTGCCGCTTGGCACGTCACGCGAGCAGCTCCGCGCCATGCTCTACGCCACGCTCGACACGGAGCTCTACGGGTTCACGACCTCGTAGCTGCGCGTCCGTCCTCGGTCTGTGCGCTGCGCGTCGTGCGCAGTGCGTTGCGCGTTGGCGTGCAGGCTTGATCCTCCCCCCCCGATTTTTATTGAGCCTAGAAGCAGGCAATCAATCCTTCTAGCCTAATTTTGTAGGAGTAGGCGCTATGACACTTCTGTGAAACTCTATCCACGAAGTGCTGCTTGGACGACCCAAAACAGGCTGAACCCACTCGGATGATCTCACCTCCTACGGCATCGGACGAGAAGGCAATAGTGAGTCCGAGTGATCACACGTCGCATGAGACTCGGCGACAGGCGACGCCGCGCCAGCGAATAGATGACGCGCGCGCACACGGCGGCGACCAAATTTTCCTCTCGCGGCAGCAGTGGCGAGCGGCTCGCTGGACGCTTTGCGAGCGTGCGTTCCTCCGTCTGTCCGTCTGTCCGACCGTCGCCATTCTCATCAGCTGCGCCGGTGATTATGTGCCGGATGGCGCAGAGACCGCTCAGCTGAGTGACTGGGGAGCGGACCAGGTTGCAGCACGCAGCGTCAACCGCGGCGCGCGCGCAATCCAGGCTGGATGTCTCCGCTGGTCCGAGTGTGCGCCAGTGACCAAGGGAAGACGCAGCAGACGCAGCATTGGCGGTGAAGTGAGTGCGTCGAGCGGCAGAGCTCATGCGTCGTCATTCTCTCGGAAGAAGATGCGCTGCGGCGAGGAAGAAGCCATGGCGAACGTGGCGGGGGCGGGCGAGGAAAAAGAAGCGGAGGGGTGTATGCATTTCCACAGGTCGTTCGGCTGCGGCTGGGCGGGGTCGCACGTGTCGCTGGCGCCTCAATATCGTATATCGCAGGTTCTCCGCCCCGTCTCCATCGCGCGTCGGCTGTCCCCGTCGCTGCGCCGCGAAAACGCCTCGACTTGGGTTCAGTATACCCCATCCCAGGAACCGCCTCAACCCGAGTAGGTACGATCTGCATCCACCACATCACGCTCGCCGGTGGCCGGGCGGGCGGCCGACCGACCGGCCAGCGCTCTCGCCCATGCGCATGCTCCTCCTTGCCGCTCGATTCCTCGACGAGCCGCGCGACGCCCAAGCCCAAGCGAGCGGAGAGAGATGCGCGAGACGGCGGGCGACCTGCTGGACGCGGGAGCCGGCGCGGGCGGCGCCTGGTACGTCCTGCTGGTCGCCGCGGCGCTGGCGTTCGCGCACCATGCGCGCGGCTGGGCGAGCGCGCTCTGGGTCGGCCGCGGCGGCGACAAGCAGCCCGCGACCGCGCCATCGAGCGGCACGACGTGCGTAGAGCGAGTGAAGCCACCCGCGGCGCTGGTGGCGGGCAGGCGGTGCCGGCGGAGCGCCTGACATGGCTCGATCGATCTCGTGGCGTGTCTATGGCGCGTGCAGGTCCGGCAGGATCGAGAAGGCGCCGGACGCGGCCGGAGCGGCCGGAGCGGACGCAGACAACCGCGCGGCGGTCTGCGGCACCTGCGGGTTCGAGAACTTTGCGCGCGCCAAGCGCTGCGTGGTGTGCGGCGCCTGTTCGCCCGGCGCCGAGCGCGCCGCGGGCGTGCTGACGGCCGACGTGGCGCGCGTGAGGAAGCGCAAGGAGTGGACGCGCGAGGTGGACGCGCGGGGGCGGCGCTTCTGGCGGCGGCACCGCGTCGCGGGCTGCGAGGACCGGTCGGACGGCTACGTGCTGCAGTTCGACGCTGCGCTGGCGCTGCAGCCGCTGCGCGAGCCCGAGCCGGTGACGAGCGACGCCAAGGAGATCACGAGTCCGCGCACGCAGTCGGCTAACGCGGCCTTCAGCGCGGCGCTGGGCTTCCAGATGGACGGCGTGCGGCTCGAGCTGCTGGACGCGGCGCGCGCAGACCCCATGCGGCTGCCGCACGACGCGTTCGGCGCGAGCGGCCGCCTCGCCGGCTTCTCGCTCGCGGCCAGCGAGGACCGCGCCGCGCTCTTCGCGCGCTGCGCCTCGCTCGCGGCCGCCGACTTCCCGTCCAAGCACGCGTACTTTGCGCGAGAGGCGGCGCGGCTGCGTGCGAGTCGCCGCGCCGCCGCGGCCGCCGTCGCCGCCGCCGCCGTCGCTAGCCCGCCGGCGCGCGGCGTGGACATCAACAGCGACTTCTGGCTCGAGCAGTCGCTCGAGCTCATCAACTGCGCCGACGAGCGCGCGATCCGGTCGGCGCAGCTTCCGGTGGACCCCTCGCTCGCGGGCGGGCCGGGCTGCCAGGACCCGCGCCGGTCCGCGCACCCGGCGGTGGGGGCGACCCGCGAGTGGCTCTCGCGCCTGAGCGGCCTGCTGGCGGACCCGCGGGTCGGGCTCTTCCGGCGCGCCAACAGCGCGGACGGCGGGCTGTTCATCAACCCGATGGTCGAGAGCGAGCTCGGGGCCGAGCACCTGCTGTACTACCACGCGGCGGGCCGGCTCATCGGGCACATGCTGCTGAACGGCGAGCCGCTGGACTTCCACCTGTCGGTGCCGCTGCGCAAGATGATACTCGGGTCGCCCGTGAGCCTGAGCGACCTGGCGTACCTGGACGAGGAGAAGTACCGCAACCTGCTGTGGCTGCTCGACCACGACGGCGCGCAGGAGCTCGAGCTGGACTTCACGGTGAACGAGCGCGCGCCAGGCGGCGAGGTCGCGACGATCGAGCTCATCCCGGCCGGCCGCAACATCCAGGTCAACGACGACAACAAGTACGAGTACATGGACCGCGTCTTCCGCCACGTGCTCGTCGACAGCGTGTCCACGCAGCTCTGCGTGCTGCTCAAGGGGCTCTACGAGGCCGTGCCGCAGGAGCTGCTCGTGCTCTTCGACTACCAGGAGCTCGACGTCCTGCTCTGCGGCGCCGACGACCTCGACGTCGACGACTGGCAGCGACACACACAGTGCGACCACGGCGGCGGCGAGCCCGGGTGCGCGGCCGCCGCCGCCTGGTTCTGGGATGCGCTGCGCGCCATGCCGCTCGACCGCCGCCGCCGGCTGCTGCGCTTCGCCACGGGCAGCGCGCGCGTCCCGCTCGAGGGCTTCGGCGCGCTCACGGGCTACGACGGGCGGCCGTGCCCCTTCACGCTCAAGCTGGCGGCCGGCGGCGCGGCCGTGCGCAGCCACGCGTGCTTCAATACGCTCGAGCTGCCGGCCGTGGCGTCCAGACAGGAGCTCGACGCCGCGCTGGCCGCGGTCGTGGACGTGGACGTGGACGAGTGAGGCGGCGGCCAGGCGACCGCGGAGACCCACTAGGAGTATAGTAGCAGCAAGAGGACGGCGCGGCGCGGATTGCACCGCGCCAGTAGTTATCGCGACCGACGCGGCCGCGCGCAGGAAGCGAGCCGCCGCCGCAAGACGCACGCCGATCGCTCCAATCGATCCGTCCTCGTCATCGGCTTTTTCCTGTGGACTGGCAAGCAGCTGGCGCGCTCCTCATTGGTGGAAAAGAGCGATGCATGCGATCGGATTGGTGGAGAACGCGAGAAAGATGGAGAGAGTCGGCGAGGCTGCTGCTGCCTTCTCTTCATTTGCCAGCGAGCAGGCAGCTTGCTAGCTCGGTCGCCGCGCCGATGGACGCGGAGCTGGAGAAGGCGCAGGCGCAGGCCATGGAGCTGCTGCTGCAGCAGTGCGCGGCGGCGCCAGGGGACCGCCAGATGGACGAGAGTAAGCCGCGCGAGCTGTCGCTCCGTCCGCGCCAGCCCGCTCGCAATGATGACGGCGCTGACCATGACGCGGCCTTGGCGCAGTGTCGGCGGACGAGGCGACCGCGAGCATGTTCGAGTTCCTGGCGCGCTCCTGCGAGGACGCGCGCGCCGCGGTGAGCACGCTGAGCGCGGAGGACGTGGCAGCGAAGCTCGCGGAGGCCGTGGCGGCGACGCAGCGCACGCTGCGCGACGTGCGCGCGAGCGCCGCCGAGATCCTGGACGACCCAGACAAGGCGCGCGCGCTCGGCGCGCAGCTGCGCAGCGCCGACGCGACGCTCGTGCAGATGCTGCACGCGTCGGCGGGCGTCATGATCGAGGCGGAGGCGGCGCAGGACGAGCAGCAACGGCCCACGGTCGCGCTGACCGTGTCGGTGCCGCCGGGCGGCGAGCTCACCGCCGTCTCGGACGAGGACAGCGTGCGCAACATGATGGCGCTGACGGAGAACATGTGCGGCACGATGGACCACGCGCTGAGCACCATCTCCAAGGACGAGCTGGACCTCGCGGCGCAACTGTCGCTCGGACTCGCGCAGAAGCTGCTGGATGCTGGTCAGGCGCTCTTCCTGTCGCTGAGCAAAGAGGAGAAGCGCAAAGCGCTGCGCGCCTCGCGCGGAGACCGCATCACAATCGAGGAGCTGTCCTCGGACGATGAGGGAGGCGCAGAGCGGGCGGAAATGCCAGAAGACAAGCGATCTCCGGAGCCCGTGTTGCTCAAGCACGTCGAAGAGCTCTTTGCCAAGACGCGGGAGGAGGCGAAGGAGCATCCATACCTCGCGGGAGCGCTGACAGCAGCCAGTCTTCCGTTCATGGGTCTGGCGGTGGGTCGATGTGCTGCGCGTCGTCGCGTCCGGCGCGATTGGAGAGCTAACTGACTGCGCTCTCACGTCTGTTGGTTGCCAGATCCCGGTCGCGAGCATCATCGGGACCGGGCTGGTAGTGGAGAAGTACTACCCGGAGCACACGAGCGTCGCGTTGGAGCTGGGTGCCAACTTCGTGCAGGTCGGCGCGGCAACGCATGGCGCTTCGCTGCTCTGTGCCAAGGTCTGACGAGTCTGCTGTATCTCGCTCCGTCAGATGTCCAAGCTGTGGTTCCTCCTGCTGAAGATCAGCGCGCGGCAGCTCTCCGTCGTGGCTCTCGACACCTTCCGCTCGTGGTACGAGTACGCGTCGGTCCATGGGTTCGTCTCGACCGGTCTCGAGCTGGCGTCGGCTGGATGCCGCCTCGGTTGGCTCGGCACCGTGTACTTGTACCAGGCCGCAGCCTCCTACGCGACCCGCGAGTGATGCTGCGGCATTGGAGCTGCCCGCGGGACAGGTCCGCCATATTCATAGCGGGGAGCCCAGCAAATTGTGAATGGTGCGCACGGAAGGCGTTCTACAGTGGAACCAGTTGAAGTAGAAGTCGGTGAAATGACGGACAGGCGGGCGGTCGCGACCCAAAATGGCTACATGCGCTGCTCCTCGTCACAGAAATGAATCGCAGCGGTATCTTTTGCTCAATTCGGATTTGAATCGTCAGCGGTTTCTTGAGTGTAGCTCTCCATCGCCGAAACCTCGGCGACGTCGAGTGGATCCGGTCGCGCGCCGCGGCGCTCCGCCGTCGCTACGCGCGCGCGCTCGCCTCAGCAGGCACAGCGCAACCGCCCAGCCCGTGCTCGAGCTTGCCGCCGCCCGTTCGGCGCCTCTCGGGGCTCATAGAACCCACTAGATCGCTCGTTGGCGGTCGCGACAGCTCGCCTCGCTCGCCTCGCTCGACTGGCTGCTCTTTCACATTCCCCCGCTGCGAGCGCCGCCAGAGCCATGGGTCGGCGCGAGAAGCTGCTGATCGACACGGAGGTGCCGTCCAGCGTGTATGCGTTGGACCTGAAGAAGCTGAGCGCGCTGGCGCACATCCCCGAGGCAGAACTGGTCAAGGGCATGCAGTCGGACGACGCCGTGGACATGCAAGGCGTCGTGGTGAGCCGCGGACAGGACGTGCCGTTCGAGGCCGTGGGCAAGCCGCCAGCAGCTAGCGAGGCGCCGTGGACGGGCGGCGCGCCGGGCAGCGCCGGCTCGGGGCCGCGCGAGGGCTCGACAGCGGTCAAGGAGGTGCTGATCACGGCGGCGTCGAGCACCATGTGCCTCGAGGACTCGGACACGCCGAAATGCCTGATCCGGCTGGGCGAGTACTCGCTGCTGGAGCACATTCTGGCGCAGCTGTTCGTCGCGGGCATGGAGCGCGTGGTGATCATCATCTCGTACTTCGGACACGAGATCATGGCGCACGTGAAGGAGTCGATCCTGTTCCCCAAGATGCAGATCGAGTTCCTCAACCTGGGCGAGGAGACGCCGTACGGCCACGCGCGCACGCTGCTGTCGGCGCGCGAGATGTTCTCGCGGCCGTTCCTCATCCACACGGCGGACCACGTGTTCGACAAGGCCATCCTGCGGCGGCTCGCGGCCTTCGACCTGCAGGACTGCGTCGCCTGCGTGCTCATCGACTCGGACAAGCGCAAGCTCGAGGGACTGCCGCCCACGGCCGGCAAGGTCTCGCTCGGCGACGGCCAGACCATCCGGCGCATCGGCCGCGCGCTCAAGAACTTCGACGCCATCGACGCCGGGCTGTTCCTCACAACCGGCCGCATCTTCGCCGCGCTCGAGATGCTCGCGTACGAGAAGCCCAAGTTCTCGCTCGCCGAGGCGCTCAACGTGCTGCGGCCGTCCTTCGGACTCAAGTACATGGACGCGGCCGGAGACGTCTGGCTCAGCATTGAGACGCGCCAGCAGTACGCCGCCGCGCTCGCGTCCAACGCCATCGCGGCGCTCTCGCCCTGGCCCGTGTTCGTGGCGAGGGACCCGGTGCCGGAGCAGCCGCACCGCCAGAACGTCTTCCTCGCCGTGTCGGCGGCCGACGACGAGTCCACGCTGCGCGCCGTCGACTCGCACATGCAGGCGGCCGAGGTCTTCGAGGGCTTCGTCGTCGGCGTCAACCGCCTCGAGCGCGTCGAGGCGGAGACGGACGCGGACGCACACCCGGCGGCGGCGACGACAGCGGCCGTGACGGTCGCAGCTGCCTCCGAGTCGCCGGCGACCGAGGCGACGCCGCTGCTGAGCGCGTCGGCGGCGGCGCAGTCTCCGCCGCCGTCCGCGGCGAGTCCGACGCTCCGGATGCGCCGGAGACGCAGCTCGTTCCTCGAGCAGGTCGAGGACTCGTTCGTCGTGTCGATCCCGCTCGATGCGGTCGCCGAGGCGCGCAGTGTCGGCGGCGTCGGCGGCAGCGGAGACGCGTCGGCGCCGACCGAGCGCAGCGCGTTCCTGATCGAGCTGCCGCCCCCGACCACGCCGAGTCGGCGCACGCGGCGCGCGTCGAATCCGTCGCCGTCGGACGCGGCGGCCAAACAGCAGCAGCAGCAGCAGCAGCAGTTCGTGCTCGCCGTGCCCGACTCGGACGCGCTGTACCGGCGGCCGAGCCTACTGCGGCGGCTCTCGGCGCTGCCCACGTCGGTCACGGACGTGGCGGTCGAGACGCTCGAGAGCAAGGACGGCGCGCTCGAGCTGCAGCTGCTCGTGCGCCACGAGGTGCCGGCGGTCGGCTACGCGCTGCTGCTGGCGTCGCTGCTGGCGGTCTCGTCGATGGGCGCGGCGCTGGACCTGCAGCGCGGCGCGGACCCGTTCCTCAAGCTCTTCTGGCGCTCGACGGCCTCGCTGCTCGCGTTCGCGCCGCTCGCGGCCTGGTCGCTGCGCGCGCCTGGCCCGCCGCGGCCGCGCTGGACGCGCCGCGCGGCGCTCTGGCTCGCCGCGTGCTGCCTCGCGAACGCGCTCTTCCTCACGACGTTCCTCTGGGCGCTCGGCCGCACGTCGATCGGCCACGCCTACATCTTCAACAACTGCCACTCGCTGCTCATGGTGCTCGCGCGGCTCGCGCTCGGGCGGCCCGTGACCGAGTTCGAGGCCATCGGCACGGGCGTCGGCGTCATCGGCGGCGCCGTCGCGGCGCTCGACCGCTCGGCCGCGCCGGCGGCACCCGGCGTCACGCGCGCGTCGCTGGCCGGCGACCTCGTGGCGCTGCTCGGCGCCGTCGGCGGCGCGCTGTACCTCGTGGCGGCCAAGAAGCTGCGCGCGCAGATGGACGTGTCGCTGCTCATGGCGGCCGTCTTCCTCTCGTCGGCGCTGCTGCTGCTGCCGCTGCTGCCGCTGCTCGGCGTCCACGTCGAGCTGTCGATGGACCCGGACGTCGGGCTGCTCGGCTGGCTCGACGCCTCGCGCCTGCCGTCGGAGGCCTTCGTCGTGCTCGTCTGCACGCTCGTCGGCTCGCTCGGCTACGTGGCCGTGCTCAAGTACTTCAGCCCGATCGTCGTGTCGGTCGTCATGCTCGTCGAGCCGGCCGCCGCCAACCTCATGGGCGTCGCCGCCGGCGTCGACGCACTGCCCGGTGCGCTCACGGCGCTCGGCGCGCTGCTCGTGGTCGCCGGCACGCTGCTCGTGCTCGCCTCGAGCCGCTCGCACGTCGACACGATCGACGCGACGCCGGCCGTCGCCGCGGCCTCGGCCAGCGCCGTGCCCCCGGCGCTCGCCACTCGCCGCGCTAGCTCCGTCCGGCGGCTGTAGGCGTCGTGGCGATAGGTGAATCGACCGACGGACCGACGGACCGACGGACCGACGGACCGACGGACCGACCGGCCGACGGCGGCGGACATGGCGATGGAGGCGACCAAGGCTCGGGAGAGCAACAAACGCGGCGACAGTCGGTTTGCTGTGTCGGCTCGGACCCTCCGAATCTGTCAACTAGATCCAACCGCTCACTCACTCACGCACTCACACCGGCAGCACGCGGTCGACCTCCGCCGGAGACACACCGGCGTCCAGCAGCTTCTGCCGCGACAGCGCGCGCTCGAACGCCACCTGGATGTCCTTGAGCTCCAGCTCGCGCGCTAGCTTGGCGCGCTCCAACTCGAACAGCGCGCGTCGGTGCTCGCGCTCCTCTTCGTCCGCGGTGTCGAGCGTGACACGGCGCGGCGTCTCGCCCTCGTCCGCCCCATCGCTGCTGCTGCTGCTGGTGCTCGAGCGTGTGACCAACGCCCCGCGAGGCAGCAGCGTCACTCGTCGGCGCTTCGAAGGCTGGACCTGCTGCGGCTCCTCCTCTTCTTCTTCCCCCTCCTCCGCTTCGTCTTCCTCCTCCTGTTCCTCCTCCTCCTCCGCTTCCTCCTCCTGTTCCTCCTCCTCACTCTCTTCCACCAACGCGTGACCTTCCACCTGCTCTCCCTCTTGCTCATACGCAACCTCTTCTCGCTCGTCGTCCTCCTCGACTTCCTCCTCCTCCTCATTCCCGGCGTGGTTGCTCGTCGAGCTGTCGTCGTCCGCCCCCTCGTCCCCCATGGCGCGCTCGTCCGCCTTTTCCTCGCCACCCGTCGCGACCTCCGCCCGCAGCTCGTGCTCGGCTCCCGAGGCCGGCGCGTCGTCGTTGTCGTCCGTCGTGTTGTCCAGCTCGACCGTCTCGACCGGCGCGGCGGCGCGGAAGGCCGGCGCCAGCGCGCGGTAGTGCTTGCACAGGCGCAGCACGCTGTGCTCGACGTCCGCGTCGGCCGCGCCGCGCTCGAAGGTCAGCAGGCAGCCAGAGTCGCGCAGCCACGCGCGCGCGGCCGCGAACTCGCGCTCGAGCTTGTTCATGACGTTGCGCACGTCCTGCGGCGTGCGCTGGATGCCCTCGGCCTCGAACGCCGCCAGCACCTCGCGGATCAGCTTGGCGCGCGCGCCGCGGTGTCCCTGCGCGCCGTCCGCCGCTGCCGCTGGCGCCGCCGCCGCCACCGCTGCCGCCGCCGCCGCTGCCGCCGCCGCTGCCGCCCCAGTTGCGCGCGCGCTGGCCACCCAACGCGCGTAGTTGCCCGGCGTCGTGACCCACGCGAGCAGCACGTCCATGGACGTCTGTCCGCCCGGCCGTGTCGCGTCCGACTCCCACACGCTGCGCCGCCGCGGGTGCGTCTGGCGGCGCTTGGGCGCCACGCCCACGGCCTGAGACGCGGACGCCAGCGCCTGCTCCAGCGCCAGCGACGGCCCCCGCTCGGCGGTCCTGCCTCCGCGTCCGCGCCCGCGTCCGCGTCCGCGACCCGGCGGCATGCTGGCGATGGTGGCGAGGAGCTCTCGATGGTGATTCTGAGCTCCTCTCTCACGCACCCGTTTGTCTCGCGCTTGGGGAGTATGATGCGCTAACGGGATCGGCTGTATTCGGACCACCTTCGGACAACATTCAGACGACGTTCGCGCAACCTTCGAGGCGCGCACAAAATTGGAGGAGCACGAGGGAAAGAGCATGGCCGGCAAACAAAACGAGCCTAAAGAGGAGAACAGAGCGCTGGGGGCGACGGCGGGCGGGACCCATGACGGCGGCGACGATCGCGCGCGGCCGGACGCACGGACGCACGGACGCACGGACGCCGCGTCGCGCCGCTCGACAGCGCCGCGCGTGGCGCTTAGAGCGGGAAGATCTTGTCGACCTCGGACGTAGGGATGCCGGCGTCCAGCAGCTTCTTGCGCGCGAGCGTCTTCTCGAGCATGAGCTGCACGTGCTTGGCCTCGATATCGCACTTGAGCTTCTCGCACTCGAGGTCGAACAGCAGCTGCTGCTGCTGCTTGTCCGCCGGCCGGTCCGGCGCCGACGGCTGCGCCTGCTGCGCCTGCTGCTGCGCCTGCTGCTGTAGTTGCAGCGCCTGCAGCGGCGGCGGCAGCGCCTGCTTGTCGCCGCCGACGTCCGGCGCGCCAGGCCGCAGCGGCAGCCTCGCGAGCGCCTGCTGCTGCGCGGCGGCCATGGCGGCGGCCACGAGCGCCGTCTTGTCGGTCACGGGCGCGGGAGGGGGCGGCATGCCGCTGTCGACGCCGGCGGCAGGCCCGATGGCCGCGCTGGCGGCGACCGCGGCCATGCTCACGAGCTCTCCCTCGTCCGCGAGCCCCATCTCCTCGTCCTCGTCGACGTCGTCGAGGAAGGCCGTGAGCACGGGCGCGAGCGCGTCGTAGTGCTGGCACAGCTGCAGCACGTGCGCCTTGACGTCGTAGCCGCCCGTGGCCTTCTCCATCTCGAACGCGTCGCGCAGACCCGTCTCGGTGAGCCAGCTCGTCGCGGCCTTGAACGACTTGACGAACGTCACGAGGTGCACGCGGATCTCGGTCGTCGTCATGTCCCGCAGCCCGCGCGTGCGCAGCAGCAGGTTGATCTCCTGGCACAGCGGCTCCTTGTCCTTGGCCGCCTTGCGCGCGCGCCAGCGTGCGTAGTTGCCCGGCACCGTGACCCACTCGAGCAGCACGCCCAGCGCCACGCGCGTCTCGGGCGTCAGGTGCTCGCCCTCCCACACCGTCATGCGCTTGCGCTTGGTCGACAGCCGCGGCGGCCGCCGCGACGCCTGCTCGTCCGTCGAGCCGGACGCACCCCCCGCGCCGTTCGCGGGTCCGGACGCGCCTCCGGCCGCCGAGCGCGAGACGGAGCTTGAGCCCGCGGCCGCCGCGGCCGAAGCCATGAAGGCGGCCGAGGCCTGCGCCGACGACAGCATGTTCTGGCGCACAACCTCGAGGTCGGCGTCGGCGCCGGCCGTGAGTCCGTGCTTGCGGCGGAAGTGCAGCTGGTGCCGCTTCATGAAGCTGCTGACCCAGCCCTTGGAGAAGCTCATGGTGCTCGAGAGCTGCAGCTCCTGCGCGAGCTGCGCCGCCTTCTGCTGGATGGCCTCGCGCGTGAGCGGCGCGTTGCTGGCCAGCATGTCGGCGACCCACTGGATCATGAGCGCGTCCAGCTCCGGGTTCTTGACCGGCCGCGCCGAGCGGAAGTCCGGCGGCACGTTCATGCTCTGCAGCCGCTCCTTGGCGCGCAGGATGTTGGAGATGGTCGCCTGCGTCGGCTTGGTCGCCAGCTTGAACTGCTCGCGAGCCCACATCGCCAGGTTCTCCTGCGTCCACGACGGCTCCTCCTCCTTCTTGCGGATGATGATCAGCTTCTCCTGGTACGTCAGGTTGCGCCGCTGCGACTCGCCGCGCTTGGGCGCCATGGCGCACTGCTCTCTCTCTCTCTCTTTCTTTCTCTTTCTCTCTCTCTCTCTCTCTCACTCGCTCACTCACTCACTCGTGTGCGACCGACCAAACGCGTCCGCGTCCAACAGACGCGGCGTTCGGCCACTTCCGCGCGTCCGAGGGCGACGAGCAGCGCGCACACGGGAAGCAGAGAGCGCCGCGGACTCGTGTGCGCGGCGCAGCGAGCGGCGCGAAGCGAGGGAGCGGCAGGAGCAGGCGTGGCGCGGCGCGGCGCGAAGCGGTCGCGGACGCGGTCGCGGCCGGCGGCGGCGGGAAATACAAACGCAAAGGGAGGGAGAACGGCCGCCGGCAGAAGCGAGGCGGGTGGCGCCGGGGACGTCTATTCTTATAAGTTGATATCCTTGCGGTTACGATATTGTGTACATGAAGTTGCAGAGGGTATCGCGTCATGAAGAACTCCACGTTTTCTTGCGTTCTGTTCCACGAATCCAGCCACGCGAAGGCACCGGAGAAGCCATGTGATTGGTGGATGCCAACAACCGATGGCACTCTCTCGGGGGAGCGACGGATCTCCTGAGACCACCATTGCGCTCGCTCGTTGCTTGCGCGCGTCGGCCGATCGGTCGACATGAGCAGCGCCGGCGCTCCAGTCCCAGCGCCGCTGTCGGCGCCGCCGCCGCTGGCGCCCGCGACCCGCAAGGCGACCGGCGGCAGCAGCAACGGTGGCGGCGGCGGCGGCAACGGCAGCAGCAGCTCGAGCGGCGGCGGGAAGAAGCAGCGCATCCTGTGGGACAGCGACAGCGCGACGCGCGGCGGCAAGACGTCCATCGCCGTGCTGCTCGAGTGGCTCACGGCGCCGGGCAACTACGCGCGCTGGCGCAGCGGCAAGTCGCAGTTCGGCGAGACGCGCGAGGCGCTGTGCTCGGAGATCAAGGCCGAGATGCAGCTGCACGGCATCCTGCACCGCGAGAACGCCAACATCCGCACGCAGATCAGCGAGCTCGAGCGCTCGTACGAGGTCGCGCGCGCGTGGATGGCCAAGCACGGCCACGCCTCGGACGCGCTGCGCGCGGGCTCGGACGACGAGCCGCTCGGAGTCGCGGCCGACGGCGCCGGCGGCAGCTCGGACGCGGCCGCCAGCAGCGGCCCCTCGCCCAGCCGCGCCGCCGTCGAGACCGCCGTGCTGCGCCTCTGCCGCTACTTCCACGTGCTGGACCCCATCATGCGCCAGTCGGGCGACGACGGCGCGGCCGGCGTGCGCGCCAAGCGGCCGTACGCGCCGCGCAAGCGCAAGGAGCGCGAGCCGGAGGAGCCCCCGGCGCCGGCGGCCACTGCGCGCGCGAGCCTCGCGCCGGCCGATGCGCCGGTGAAAGACGGCGACGCCGGCGGTGCGCACGCGCCGGCCGCGCTCCCGCTCGGGGCCTTGCCCGTGCCCGACCTGTCATCACTGTCCATGCCGATAGGCTCGCTCCCGGCGATGGCCTCACCCGCGCTCTTCCAGCCGTGGAGCAGTCCCGCGCTGCTCTCTGGGCTCGAGGAGACCAAGCGGCTGCTGGTCGACGCCGCGCGTGAGGAGCGCGACCGCAAGCGCCGACAGATCACGTGGGACGAGGAGCGCGCGCGGCTCGAGCGCGAGCGCCTGCGGCTCGACGTCGAGGCCGCGCGCCTGCGGGTCGCTGCCGAGCGCGCCGTCGCGCGCCGGAGGATGCAGGACGCGCGCGTGTCTGCGGCCGAGATCGACCGCGTCCTCGCGGCCGCCGCGACCGATAGCAGCAGCACCAACAACAGCAACAACGGTAGTCGCTAGCGCGGCTGGCTGGCTGGCTGGCTGGCCGGCGCGTAGTAAATAGCGTAGACGACGAGGTGGCGAGTGCGGACCGAGGTGACGGCACGAGTAAAGTATTGAAACGAGCGGGCGACGGGCGGCGCAGCGCGGCGCAGCGCGGCGGGGAGCGCGTCACGGCAGGCGCGAGCCGCACAGGCGCTGCTTGTACCCGGAGAGGAGCCGCGCCATGTCGTTGTCGCGCAGCGCGGCCGCCACCAGGTCGCTCGTCGAGACGACCGCGTCGTCGAACTGTGAGCACGAGGGCGTCAGCGGCGCGGAGACTGGCGCTGCTACACAGAGTCCTCCCAAGACGAGCGCGCACCTCGACCCGCTCGAGCACCAGCGACTCGCGCGCCAAGTACAGGCGCAGCGAGTGCTGCTCGAGCACCACGACCTCCAGCACGCCGTCGCCAACGCGCGCGACCTTGACGCCCGCCAGCGACGCCAGGACGTCGCCCAGCTGCGCATACCTGGCCGCCAACAGAGCGTGAGCGCGCAAGCTTTCGGCGCCAAGGCGCTCCAGGCGCGACACAATGCGCACGCACCGCTCCTTCATGCGCTGCATCGTCAGGAACTCGCTCTCGCGCTTCTTCACCTCGACGTCCTTGCTGCGCGCGTTGTTCTACCGCCGCACGAGAGAGCGCAAGGCATGCATCGATCCATCCATTCGAGCTCGAGCGTCAGTAGAGAAGGCGAGGCAGCCGTTGTCCGAGCACGGAGATGCGAACCGACCTGCTTGGTGAGCTGCGCGATCTTCTCCGTCGTCTGCTTGACGCGGGTCGAGATGTCGATGCGCTTCTCCTGCAGATCGCGTGCAGCAGAGCGTCAGTTGTGTGTGTGTGTGTCTCTCTCTCTCTTTCTCTCGCTCGCTCGCTCTCTCTCTCGCTCGATCCCTCGTCCGCTCAGCCACAGTCACCAACCTCGAGCACTTCCTGCTTCTGGTGTAGCTCCTGGATGCTCTGCGTCTGTTGGTCCAGGACACGGCTGCAGTCCTCCTCGTCGTTGATCTCAAGGTTCGTAGACACCTGGAGCGAGGCTTTGCGCTGCGCGTTCTTCTTCTGGAGCTGCTTCCACTCAGCCGTCAGGCGTTCCAGCTCCTGCTCATGCGCCGACCGACCGCGCTCGTACTCGACCACCTTCTGCTTCTCTGCACGCGCCGAGTCCAAGCAACCACAGTCAGACAGACAGGCAGGCTCGCATCCTCTTCCTCTTCCTCTTCTTCGTCCTCGGCGGGTCGTCCACCACGAGCACTCACTCTGTTCGACTTGCTGGGCGAGCTGCTCCAGCCGCCGAAGCGCGGCGACCCGCTCCTTCACGGCGCTCTGGAGCTCCAGGCGCGACTGGCTGTGCGCCTTTCGCGTCTGCGGACCCACGCTCGCCGCACGCTTCAGCTCTGAGAGGCTCTCGGCGTGCAGCAGCTTGTCCAGCATGTTCTGCTGCGTCTGCTTGTCCACGTACTCCTGCTGGAGAGCCTCGAGTCGGCCCTGCGCAGCTCCAGAGCCCATCAGCGAGCGGCCGGCGCGCACACGTCAAGACGACTGTCGTACCAGCGCGGCCTGCACCTCGTCGGCAGCTTCAGCTCCCGACTTGTCGCCCGCGCGCTCCGCCACTTCCGACGCATAGAGCGCCGCGAACTGCTCGCGAACCGCGCCACTGCTCCGAATCAGAGATCAAGCCAACAGCGATGAGAGCCGCATGAGGGATCAGAGAGAGCGGCACACGTGCGCAACGCACTCCGGAACATGTGAAACTGCGCCGCTGCCGCGATCACGCGGCACCGGGAGCTCCTGCTCCGCCGTCGCCATTCTCCTCGCGCGCTGATGTGTCCGCGAGATTTTCCCGCCATTCCCAGCACATACAAAGCACAGCGTGCGGCTGGGATCAGATCTGGTTTGTCTGATTCTCCCCACACGTCACACAAATCCTGACGCAAACCCGCGCGCCTCAACGGACGCGAACGGCTCCGCGACCTCCATGGACGAGGAGCGCTGTTGGTGGACGCTCCTGCGCAGCCCATGCATCAGCGCGCGGCTGTTTGCGACGCTGCGCTCGTGGAGAGCCGCGGCTCTGAGGAGGAAGCACCGGTATCGGCCTCCATCGGCAGACAAGGACGAGCTGGCCCTCTCGTTTGTCGAGGCACGCGACGCGCATGCTCCGCCGTGTACTGATCCCCAGCTGAAGCTACGCGCTATGTACATTCACCACAGGATGGACTACCGCTTCACGCCGCCGTGGCTGCTCTGGATGTGGCCGTCGGAGCCGCGTTCGAGCTGTTGGGCTACGTGTCCTCGCGCTTCCCGGCGTCCGCGTCGAGGCTTGACAGGAAGGCACGGGATCCGCGCTCGGCTGCTCGAACTGCGCTTGTGGCTGATTCATTCGGATCACGTTACGTGTAGCAGGGTCGTAGCGCTCTCTTCTATGCTATCCAGCAGCAGTGGAGCGTCGAGGAGCTCGAATGGCTTGCTGACAAGTCGCTGGGATTGATCCTGGAGAAGGATACGGAGGTGCGCGACAGGAGACCGACCTAAGCGACGTAGTTGTCGCTCGTTACTCGAGAACCTGAGCGTCTAACAAACTCGTTGGTGGTGTCGATGGTCTTGAAGGGACTGAGCGTCATCACCCATGCTGTGCTGCAGCGGTGCACTCAGGAGTTCGTCATCCGGCTCGCAGTCGCCGCAGCGCTCCAGTGCATGGCGAAGATCGACGAGCTAATGGAAGGCACACACGCGCAAAGTGCGCGGCGTGTAAGCTGGCGATTGCAGTGCACGTGACCGATAGATCCATGATGCTAATGCTGCTGTGGTGTCGGCGCTAGTTTTGCCAGCGCTCCCTACTCGACTTCTTCGCTGGCGTACCACAGTTTCCGTACGCTTCGTCGCGGTTCGCTCTCGGCACCAGCACGAGTCATTCAGACGTAATCGACGAGGTTCGAGCACTATGGGCGGCTTTCACCGACAAGTGGGGCCACGACGGTGCGTTTCTCGGTTGAGCGGGTCTCATGCTGCTCTATTCACTCGAGCGGTTCTACTACAGGCCCTCCATTGATCCAGCATGATCTCCCTCCTGTGCTGGACGCACTCATCGAGTCGTCCGTGGAAGTCTCGATCATGGCCAAAGGCGAGCCATTATCATACCAATGGTTTCGTGACGGCGTCCCCCTCGAGGGTGCCACGTTACCGCTGCTCTACCTCTCACAGAGCATCCAGCCCCACAACGCTGGAGTCTACAGCTGCGAAGTCCGCAACCAGAAGGGGAGAGTGCGTTCGTCCGATATGGACGTGCGCGTCGTGGATGACCGCATACAGCTCGACCCGACGAAAGCCTTTCGTGTTGACAAGCGCGACCTCGGGAGTCCGTACGACGCGTGGCGGAACGTCAAGGCGGTCGCTGGAGCCTTCGTGCGCCATCCAGTGACCGGCGTGACAGTCCTGTTGCCCCCCCAATTCTTTGCGTGTCGCGACGCGCACGGAAACGACGTCTCCAACTCCTTGGGGGTGGATATAGCGATCCAACTCTCGACTGCTTGGGGCAGGACTGGTGCTGAGAAGCCTGCGCTGCGTCTCTCGTCCGGTGATGAGCTCATCAGCAGCGTAGTCGACGTCATGCCGCACACGATGGGTCGGCTACTTCGACCCGCGACGATCTGTGTGCCGCACAACCTGGCCGTCGACGACCGCTTTTATCGACCTGTGGTGGTGGAGATCGATGCAGCCACGGGCAGCTGTAAGGACGTCAGCTCACTTCCGACGGGGTCGAGTGAGACCACGTGTGCCTCTGTCCGAATAGCTCGGCTCGGACGATTCGCTGTCGTTGCCAGGAGGCTACCAGGCAACCTAGAGCTCGAAGCGCCACTGGAGCGGCTCCTTGTCATCCTTGTTCGTCCTCGGACAGTGTCATCGGCGCTCTTCAAAGCCAGCGGCGCATCGACTGTCCAGGTTTCACTGTGGATTGTTCGAGACCGGCCGGACGCTGTCAAAGACTGGGAAGACAACGCTGACAGTTTGGAATTCGGACCAGGAGCTCGGTGGGAAGCTGAACAGTTTCCCGTCCGCGCAAGGCGAGGTCAGGTCGTCTGCGTTCAGGCTGGAGCAGCATGCATGGCCGTTTGTCACTGGAGTCCGCCTCCACTCCGTGGTGCTGGCAACTCCAGCAAGGAAAGTGACAACGGGGCTGCTGCAATCGCCTCGAGCATAGACATCAATGTTCGAAGTGTTCCAGACGACCATGGATGTGCGGGATGGCCGGCATTCTGTTCGATGCCATTCAGCGTCGCTACACGCAAGCTCACACAAGCAATTTCTTCCAAGAACCACGACATACTCCTAGATCCCGATCGGGTTACGAAGAATTCCGTGCTACTGTCCGAGCAAAACTGGTCGGTGTTGATTCCACTGGAGCATGATGAAATGGTGCAGCGGCCTCATTGCAAACCGGCAATTCGCTCCCGGACAAGGTCGCACCTCGTGCTCGATTTGGAGCCGACGCGTGTTACGCCGGCTCCAAATCACAGAGGTAGCGAGTCTGCGGACGAAAGCGCATCGACAGAGATCCAGACGCCGTACTACTTCGTTGTCGAGCTGGCTTCGTTCTCGGCGTCCTTTTGGACCCGATACGACAAGACCTGGTGGTTCGACAAGTACGTGCCACCACTGACAGTATATCCGGATACTCTGTTTTGTCTGACGGTCATCGCTCGTCCGTTGTTGCGGTGTGTTTGCAATCAGAACCAAGACGACGGTGATTGACGGAATGTACAAGGTTGTGCACTACGGGTACGATCGATTCGTGACAATCGCCACGAGTGCCTTCGCGGGTTGCATTCGTGTCGCCCAGTGCAGTGTCGATCACTTCGGCGCATACTCCGAGCCGCTACTCGTGGAGCCACTTGGTTGCTCGGATGAGCAAGAGCCTAGTTTCTCGCTCCTACCGTCAGCGACTGGCGCTCTGGTTCCGTGTGAGGGATCAGAGGAGCTTTATGCGATGGTGCAGCGCCTCCGTGAGCTATTACGATCACACTACGCTGACGAAGATATGCTCCAGCGCATGTATGGCATCGAAAGGGATCCTCTCCGAGTATCCGCGATGCTGGACGAAGTGCGGAGCGAGGTTCGCTCAGCAAACTACGAGCTGTCGCTGCTGCTATTAGGTATGGTGAACTTGAGAAGGCAGTTGACGAAGGTGCAGGTGGCGTCGGCGTGGTTCGCCAAAGAGCTGTCATGTGTATCGATCCTTGAGCGCCTTGTGCCGGAGTTGGATCGGTCGCCTGAGCGGTTCGCGTCGATTATCGGCCAGTTGCATCGGTTAGTTCAGGTTCGTCCGGCTTCTCTGCTCCATGCGTGCCCCAACTACAACAGAGGAGGCTTCCGAGTGTCACTCACCGAAACATTCAACACACAGGACGCGTTCTCGTTGGCATGGGAGCTCTCCAGCGACGGGTGGCTTCAGCAGTGCGTCATGCAGCTTCTTTTCGCTCTCGCACTCGCCGTCAGCGTCTCTAACAGCGCCGTGCATGCTCCGGGTAGCCTTGTCCGAGGTGAATGGCTCGACGACGGCGTCGGCGAGTTGCAGACGCGAGTCGTGAAGCTATTGGCGACAGACGCGGGCGTGCTGCGCGGCGCGCTCGAGCTCAGCCACCTCCTCAAGAACCAAGTACACGGGCTCTCGGACGCTTTCAGCGCCTCTGAGAAGAAGAACATACCCAAGGTCCCATGGACGTTCATCATGGCGCGACGGTACTTGCTGCTCACAGCCGGTGGCCTTGCGATCGAGTCGCAGACCCTCGAGCCAGCAGACCAAGGCGTTACTGCGGACGCGATTAGCTATTCGCTGACCCCCAACGTGCAAGGAGTCGCTCGGACTTCACCTGACGAAGCGGAACCCTCTGATACTCGCGTCGACCGACGAACGTCGGAACTTCTCAAGGAGATCGCCTCCCCGGGATTCCGCGAGGCGATTCGCTCGCTCCAACAGCGCGATTCGCTCTCGAGCCACCTCTTGGGGATCTCGCCGAGCGATGGAGAGACATGCACAGGCATCCCGTCGCGCATCACGCTCTTCCTCGGAGACGGACTCGTCGGCCTCTCGGACTCGGGACTCGTCCACGCCGTCAAGGTCGTCAACCTCTCTCGCGAGTGGAGTAACGTGCTCGGCCGGCTCGAGTTCTCTGCCGCCGATGCGACGCTCGCGTTCGTGCCGGCCGTGCCGTTCGAGAAGCACTGCCGCTACCGAGTGCTCGTCAAGCAGCAGGAGCTCGCGACGAGCCTCGGTGCCACGCTACCAACGACCGAGCAGCCTCTCGCTTTCCACTTCTCGACACCAGCGTAGCAACATTCATTACGGATAAATAGAGACGGAGGCTTCTCGCCGCCTTGCCGCCAGCGTCAGAGACCTTCCTCGGCCTTCAACAGCCCGCGCCGCCAGCGAACGGGAGACACGCCGTCGGCGGCAGAACAGACAAGACGTTGGCTGTCAGCGCTGCGACCGAGAGCACGACCGTCGCGAGGGCGACGGCGGTCGCTGCGGCCGCGACCGAGAGCGATCCGCTCGCGCTACCTTCTTGGTCTTCTCCGACGCGCCAGCGCTCCTTGAGCGCTTGAGCCGCGCGGTGATCTCGCGGGAGCAGCGGCAAGACCGAGGCGCTGCCGGCCACTCGGAGCGCGCCGAGCGTCACGACGAGGCTGACGACATGCCAACGCACTCGCTCGCTGTCGCCGGCGATGTCGGCGTCGAACACGGAAAAGGCCGCGCCGAGGTAGTTGGACGCGGCCGCGCTCACGGGCTCGGCGAGGCTGAAGAACGCCGTGACGGCCGCGTACGTGCTACTCTCTCGCCCGGGCTCGGCGATCTGGACGACCGCGAGCATGCGCACCATGGTGGCGATGGCGTCGCAGAACACCACGAGCTGCTCGACGACGAGCACTACATACTTGTCGCGAACGACGTCCATGGCCGTGACGATTCCAGTGAGCACCGACAGGCCAGAACCGAGCGCGACGGCGGCGAGCGTGACGCGCCGCCAGTCCGACTCGGAGGTCAGCAGCACGCGGTGCGAGGCCAGCGACGCGAGTGCGTAGGCCCCGCTCGTGGCCGCGAGCGCCACCGAGAGCGACAGCGGGTCCGTGCCAAGCCATGACGCGTGGATCGCGAGTCGTGGCGCGGCCTGGAGGTCCAGGAAGGTCTTCTGGAGAAACCCGAAGAGCGCCAGCTGCCACGTCGCGCGGCTCCGGAGCACAGTCCGGAGGCCGCGCAGCTCCACGACGCTCGGCACGACAGCGACGGTCGTCGACTGCGGCGGCGGCGGCACCGTCGGGAGCTCCGTCTTGCCGCTCGACGCCTGCTCGACGGGAGCGGGAGCGCTGGCCGGGTGACTCACGCCCTCCTTGACCGACCACATAGTCGCCAGTATCGCGACGAGCGCGACCGCGATGAGCACGTCGAAGAGCGCCGAGACGGACAGCGCGAAGGGGAACGAGCCGCCGGATGCGGCATCGTTCAGGCTCGCGCCGACGAACACCGAGCCGAGCACGTCGGCCGCGAAGCGCAGTGCGTACATGGACCTGTGCGCGCCTTGGTCGTCGCTGGCGGCCGCGCGGCTGTGGCGCGTCTTGTCCACCATGAGCGCCTCGCACCCGGCGTCGGCCATCACGGACCCGAGCGCGACGCCGACGAGCAGCAGCGCCGTCTTGGCGCCGAGCGCCGCGAGTCGCTCGCCGTCCGCCGGCGACGCCTTGGAGGCGTGCACCGCGGCGAGCGCCGCGGAGAAGAGCAGCACGAGGAGCCAGCCGGCGTGGAGGAAGGGGACGCGGCGCTGGCGCGGCCACGCCGAGCGCGGCAGGCGGTCCATGAGCACGGCGACTCCGAGCTTGCACGTGAGCGCGATGGCGAGCAGCGCCAGCGCCGCGTTGGCCTGGTAACCCTCGAGCAGCAGCCGCCGCTTGGCCAGCGGGTACACGAGCGCCGGCAGCGCTCCCTGCACGACTCCGACGCACAGCTGGTTGGCCACGAGGCCGGGTCCGAAGCGTGCGAACGCGCTAGTCGGTGCGCGGTGGCACGCGGTGCCAGCGCCAGTGCCAGCGCCAGCGCCAGCGCGCGGCAGCGGGCTCAGGACGATGCGGTAGCTCCCGCAATCGTCGGCGAGCGCGGTCGACGCGGCGGACGACATGGCCCGCGAGCGCTCGGCAATCGATAGCCAAGGCGGCGGCGGCGGTGGTGAGTTGTGGAGTGACGAACGAGCGCGACCGGCACCGGCGGCGACCACTCGAGCGATCGATCGAGCGAGCGAGCGATCAGCCTGCGCGATCGGCCGGCCGGCCACTCGGTCCGCGCGCGTCTTTGGGGTCGCCGACAGGCAAGCGATGCGTGCGTGGGTGCCTCCGGCTCCTTCCCGACCGGCGGCTTCCGGGAGAAGAGCCCGCGGCCGGGCAGTTTACGTTCCGCATCGCATCGCGAGCGCGTCGAGTGCGCGTGCTGGCCAGCGCGTGGGAGCGAGGGAGTGGGCCGCTCACGAATGAGGGTGAATATGCCGCCAGACAGGTCGCGCCTCACGGGCGGCACTATGAAACAGACGAGGAGCTACAATGACATAAGAGAGGTTCATCTGTGACGTGGTAGCGCTCTCCTCCGCCCCTCCATCTTCCATGAGGCGCGCCTGCCGGCGACCTACGCACCTGATAAGGCGGCATGGAGACCAGCCAGCCAAGACAACGGCAGCGCCGCTTAGCCACATCCTCACCTCCACAGCTCTCTCTCCCCTCTCTCTCTCTCTCTCTCTCTCTCTCTCTCTCTTGTGTCACGCGCCAAATCTCTTTCGCCCTGGCGATGGGACCAGCGCGAGCGCTGCACGACTCACGCCGCGCCGGCTCCAATTCTCAGCGCTGGCACGCGCGCGTGAGCGAGAATGTAGGATTGTGAGCGTGTGAGTGGGCGATCGCGGCCGCCGTCCTCACAGCTCAGCTGCGTCGCGTGCTTCAGCCCATCAGTCAGCGCCGAGAAGGCGGCGGCGCAAGGACATCCGCCCACGCCGGCGGCGCCTCACTGCTCGCTGGACATGCACCCACACAAGTCACCGGTCAAGGTCCGTCAACACAACGGCGATTGCGTGCTGTGGATGGCTTCGCCCGACCCCCCGCCACCGCTTTGGCACACAAGCGCTCGTGGGTACGCCGCCCTCGTCTCTACCGCGTTATCCTCAATTGACTCGCGCGCCTCCGCCTCCGCCTCCGCCTCCGCCTCCGCCTCGGCTGTGCCACCCACGAGCAGAGGGTGCCGGCGCAGGCGCGCAGTCAAAAGCCCTTCCATCCGTTCGCGGTGGCCACGGCGAAGCGCGCGTGCCAGTCGCGGCAGCCGTACTCGTCCACGCACGGGTTCCCGTAGATGCACGAGCACGACTCGAAGCCGCGGCCGTCGTCGCGTTCGAGCTGCTCCTTGGCGCGCTCGGGGGCCCAGAGATCGCGCGCCGCCTGCTGATCGCGCGCCAGCTGCTCGGCCTCTTGCTCCACGACCACGAAGTACGTCTGGTCGGCCTCGAGCCCGACGAACGTTCCCAGTGGCTGCTCGCGCACCAACACGCTCTCGTGGGGTTCGCCGCGCTCGAGGCGCGCGAATCGCTCGGCGTCGTCGACCCGCGAGAGATGCACGCGGCAGTTGGGCATGACGAACGAGAGGCAGTAGACGTCGTCCACGGCCGCCTGGGTCGTTGAGCCGCCCGCGATTGGGAAGAGCTCGTCGTACTGCTGATAGACGAGTCGCACCGCTCCGTCGCCACAGACTTGGGCGGCGGTAGCGACCTCTGTCGGCGCCGCATCGACCGCCTCTGGCGCGGCGAGTGTTTCTTGCGGCTCGGACGGGGGCGATGGAACATCTGCGGTCGTAGGCTCCGACCGCGCCGCTGCCTCCGCCTCCGACTCGACCGCGGCGATATGGTCGCTACGTGGACTAGCGGATACGCCAGCAGCGGACAGAGTCTCGGGCTGTGCGCGTGTCAAACCCCAGCGGCGGTCAGTGCGGTCCGTGCCTCCCATCAGTTGCCATCGTTAGCACGCATCTTGCCTGCGTCTCGAGCGGTGCGATGGCTCCAGCGACTGCCTTGGTCGTCGACGACCCAAGCTTGGCTAAAGGCCGCTTCTTCACGTCGGTTTTCGGGGGCGACGATGGTGAGACAGCTGCTCGTGCCGTCGAGGTCGCTGCAGGTCCAGCAGGGAGCGTCGATGGCTGCGACTTCGCTGGAGAAGCAGACGCGTCGCTGACCTGGCATGGCGGTGTGGGCAGCGCTGGTTGGTCCTCGGCTGCTTGGTGAAGACGAGCGGAGGAATCCGATGGAGATAAACGAACCTTCTTCGGCGACTGAGGCGGTGTCAGCGCCGGCAGCTTGACGCCATGCCTGGACTCGCTTCGGCCCTGCCAAGGCAGGCATGGAAGGAGCGAGTCTGTTGGTGATTCCTCCATCGGACACGCATCGAGGAGGAAGCCACCTTGGCTCCGCCAGTCTTAGCAGGCGGCGGCATCGCGGCTTGCTCAGCGGCCTCAGCGGGGACGCAGAGCCTACGCAGAGCCTACGCAGAGTCGACACCGCCAGGGCTGCTCGCCACCTCGGACACCCGCACGCCAACCAGGAATAGACCAAGCACAGCGCGTTACGGCCTATACTCGTTACTAGTACTTGGACACCCCTTGTGTCACTGCCAGTCCGCGCCATACCGAGACTAGTGCAGTTGCGCGAGCTCCTCGATCCGGTTCGTGAGTTCCTCGACCGTCAACAGCACCTTGTCCTCGAGGTGGCCGTCCGCGTTGAGCTGGTCCACGACTTGGCCCATCTGCGACTTGGTCAGATCCAGAAAGCTCTCCACCAGGTCGCCGTCGATGAAGTTGCGCGCCTCCGTCGCCGCGCGCCGGTTCTCAAAGGTGCGCCACTCCTTGTGCGAAAACCCGCCGACGCCACGCACCACTTTGTTTAGCGCGTCCTGCACGCGGCTAAGCAGCACATACTGCTCCTTCGTGAGTGGCAACACGACGCCGATCATCCCGCTGACCGTGCCGAACAGCATCGAGTCGTGCGGAGACAGCACGGGCGACACAGTGTCCGCAGACGACTCCTCGTCCTGCCCGACGTCCTTCATCTCGGCTTCGACTGCGGCAGGAGCTGCTATCGCCGCGGAAGACGCCGCGAGACCCGAGCTGTTCTGGTTCTGCATTACCAGCGAGCCGTAGCGAAAGCGGTTGACGAACTCGCCCAGGTGGTACTCGCCCACAGTTTCGAGCCGGCCGCGCTCCTCGTCGGACGCCGCGCCGCTGTTGCGCTGTACCGTGAACAGGTTAAAGTCCGTCTCGCTGCCAATGTACGTGTCGTCGTCCAGAATGCCGATCGCCGACATCCAGTTCGAGTTCAGGTCCTTGGCAATCTCCTCGATGTTGCCGCCATCTGCCTTGTAGTTGAGCAGCGAGATCGACTTCATAAGATCGCCCACCACGATGAAGTCGCCGCGCGACTCCATGTACAGCACGAGCGTGTGTCCGTAGTGCCCGCACTCGGGCACCAGCTCCTTCTCGTTGTCAGAGTTCTCGCCCCACTTGTACAACTGTGCCTTGCTGTTGACGCCCGCGAGCACCTTGCCGTTGAACGCATCCAAGCAGTACACCGCACCCTTGACCTCCTTCTCCGCCACAAGCTGCAGCTTTCGCTCGCCGCCGTGCGACCCCGTGATCGAGAACACAAGGATGCGGCCCTGGTGCGGCTCCGTCTCCTCTTCGTGGACATACGCCGTTCCGACGACCAGGTAGCTCGTGTTGGCGGCGTCGCCCGCGAATTGGCAGCACGTGACCGCACATGGCGTCTCGAATGGGTCCAGGCGGTAGGAGTGGAGCAGCTCGAAGGTCTGGTCGTCAAAGAGACGCACGAAGCCTTGGTCGACCTCTTCGCCGCTGTCATCCACCGCAAAGGTGACCGTCAGCACGCCGAGCGTGTGCGACTGGGCGTTGTGGGCGATGCGGCGGGCCCACTCGTTCAGATGGAACGTCTGGATGTGCAACTTCTGAATATCGTCGATCATGCCGATCGCGAGCTCTTCTTCCGACGCGAGCGCGAGGCATTCAGGGAAAGCAGCCGTGTCAAACGGACACATGACGCCCACCTCCTTGGCGTTGATGTTCGAGTACAGCAGCTTCTTGTTGGTCGAGTAGACCACGGTCGGCCGGTCGCACGCCGCGAACACGTGCGTCACGTTCTTGGAGCGGAATCGCGACAGCGAGATCGGCTGAGAACCAAGCGACACACGCTTGCGATTACTCATAGCCCCACTGGTCGTGTCGATGTGGAAGTTCATCAGTGAGCCGTCACCGAGACCCACGAGCAGATAATCCTGGCCGTCGAATGTGTTGCACAGGACCGAGCGCGGCAGCAAGTCGTTACCGAGCGCCTCCGTCGCCAGCGGCGCCAGCGTCGGTAGCTGCAGAACCGATACGGAGAAGTTCGTCCACATGCCCACAACACAAATCGGCGACCGCACCGCGTTGCCCTCCCAGTGCATCGCCTCAGCCGACTCCATCTTCACGTCTTCCTTGTCCTCGGCACTGGAGCTCGTGGCCAGGGGCGTGATGTCGACGCATGCGATCTCGTGGTCCATCGTCACCTGTGCGACAGCGACGAGCTGTCGACTCTGCATCTCCAGGTAGACGAGCACGCCGCCCGACGTGGCTACTACGGCCTGCGTCGGGTTCGCAGCGGCAACGGTGATGCGCGATCCTTTCGGAGGAGACCACGACGAGCAGTGCGCAAACGTGTGCGCGTCCACCAGGCGCGCCTCGAGCTCCGTCACTTGAAGCCATAAGTCACCGACAAGGTTCTGGCAGCACAGCGTCTTGGCGTTGGCGAACGAGGCGATCTCCTTCTCTTCCATTTCGTCCTCGGCGCCGATGCCCAGCACGCGGATCTCGCCCACGTAGCTCTGTACCAAGTACACGTCGTGCTCGCTCGCAAACGAAGGACGGAGTGCCCACATCCCCTTGATGCCGGGAAGCTCGGCACACGCCATCTCGTTAATCCCGATCCCATTGCGAATGACGCGCAGCGAGCCGTCCTTGTCCGCGCCACTGCACGTCACGATCTGACCTTGCCCCTGCCGATCGAGGTCCATCACGCAGAAATCCACGATCGGCCCGATGTTCACGTACGTGTCGAGCACGTCAATGTACGAGCCCTGGGCGTCTCGCTCCGCGTTCAGCTTGATCAACTGCGAGTCCCCGAACGTGCTGCCGACAAACACCACGCCGTTGTCCAGGTACGAGAGGCACGACGCGATGCTCGTCTCGCCGAGCACGTCCAAGTGAACGCCGTGCACTTCGGCGCCAGAGTGCTGCAGCGCCACGACCGACAGCGTGCCGTATTGATCCGCCAGCAGGAAGCGCGAGCCGTCGGCGTCGACGCTCTCGTACACCTGCACGACGGTGCTCTGCATCGGGATCGCGTGGAACGTGCTGCCGTTGTGATACACAATGGTCTGGTTCGAGACGATCAACACGCCGCCCATTGGCGCCGGCACGGGCACTAGCAGGTTGGCGCCGGCTTCGACGTTCGCTTGACTCCAAGGCCCCTCGGCGAAGTCCTTCTCCTTGACCAAGATGTGGTACGTCTTGACGTGGCGCGCCGCCTTGTAGTCCTCGTACAGCACGCAGATCGTGGGCTTGCCGTATCCATGCAGGAACTTGATGTCGATGACGCGCAGCTCGTCCAGGCGGATGTTGAACGTCTCGCGGAGGTGGCCCTTGGTCGCGTCGATAGGGATCACCTTGAAGTAGCCCTCGTACAAGTTCATGCCGATCAGGCGGCCCTCGGGGTCGATGTTGCCCGTCGTGACTGTCTCGCTGCTGCGGCCGATCGCGTCGCGCACACTGCCGTGCGCCTTGGTGACCACCTGGCGCGACGCAGCGTCGTACGCGAGCACGCAGAACTGGAAGCGCTGCGTGACGACGAAGAGCCAGTCTTGCGCCTCGCCGGCCGCGCGGAACGCCTCAAACACCACGATACGCCCGTACAGGTTGATGTCATGTTGCGGCTGCAGACCCTCGGGCGTCAGCAGGTGCACCTCGAAGCGCGTCGACTTGGCCAGCAGCAGGTTGCGGTCGTTTGCGCTCGTGAACGCCGCCGTCAACGAGTGCGTCACGCTCGTCGGCTTCTGTGCCGTCGCGACGTAGTTGAACGCCATGCCTGTTCGATGCCTTCTCCTCCTCGTCCGCTCGACGCCGCGCGTCTCCCCGCTCGCTCGCTCACTTGCGCGCGCTCCCCCTCCAGGCGGCGCGTCGGCGTCACTTCTCCGCTGCCTCCGCCCTCGCCGCAGGCCCGAGGACGTGCCCGGTAGTGCAAGATGCGCGCGGCGTCCAGGAAGAGCGACGAATGGGCGGCAATGTTGATGGGGAAGCCGTGTTGACGGGCCAGGCGACGCTATCTTGCGCTCAGTAAGGAAGGTATCGATTCAAATTTGAATTGAATCGATGGTGAATTGAATAGCAACGCTTGCTTGATCTTCACCAGGTCAATCATCTCGCGTCGAGGCGAGGGAGGGCGATGCCAGAGCTGCAGGCAGGCTCGCCAACGGCAAGAGCTCGCAGATCTCTGGTGTGATGCACACGCTGGAGCGTGGGCTGGACGCGGAGCCGTTTTTGGATGTGGTGTACATCTACCAACGCCATGGGTGCCTTGCACTCCAAGAACAACCAATGCGAGGTTCCAGTTCGTTCAGTCCTCATGCGTGCGCGACGGAGCCACTGGCTAGAACACGATGGTGCCGTTCTTGATCCGGCCTCGGTACGAGATGCCATTGAACTCCTCCACGAGGTACCGGAAGTCCCGGAGCGACTTGAGGTGATGGTGCGCGCTGTGATTTGGGATGTCCTTCGGGCCAGGGATGTAGTGGCACACGTTCGCATTGGCCGCCCTGCGAGATGACGAGGCCGCATAGGCCGATGCTTCGTCAGTCGGTTGCACTCACCCCATCACGACCGAGCTCCACGCTGGCAGAGCTCAGGCGGACCGTACTTTGCAGCGCGGATGGTTGAGGCGTGGCGCGCCACAACCTGCGAACGCTCACGTGCACGCGGGTTAACACTTTGCCTGAAAGCAGAGGTGCGAGCCGTCGCGGAGACGCACCATGACGCTTGGCGGCTCGAGACCAAGCTGCTTGCAGATGGACACAATCGGCTCCGAGTCTGGCAGCTTCTCGTACTCCTCAATTGGCATGACGGCGTCAAACTGGCCTTCCATCTATCAAGCACGTGCATCATAATCAGCAAGTCGACTCGCGCTCACAAACGGAGTGGTGGCGATCGAAGAGCCAATCCCGAGACAACTTCGCGTACCTCCTTCACGAAGTACTCGAACTCACTCTGGAGCAAACACGAGGCATGGCGTGCACATCAGGATATGGGCAAGAAGGACTGCTCGAGCTCACGGCGTACCCGCTGTAGCAAATCGTGAGGAGGAAGAACAGCCTTGAATAGACCCCGCGTGTCCGAGTAGCTCTGCCCGCAGTCAACAACCGCAGCAGCATCAGATGTGAGCGGTTTTATCTCGTCATCGATCGCATACGCGTCGCACCAGCACTTCGTTGGTGCCTTCGTTCACGATCCACGTCGTCAAACCCTTGGACGTGGCGACTGCCGCGACTGCCGACGTGACGTCCGCCACATTAGGCGCCGCAGTCGACGCTGCAGTCACAGACGAGTTGCCTTGGATCTTCGCCTTCAGCAGCTTGATCTTGTCGAGGTATTTGTCCCGGATGGAGCTGCTACCCGACGAAGCAGCGGTGTCAGCGCGCTTCTCTTGAAGCGTCGCCTCCTTCTGCTGCCTCCGCCGCTCCTGCTCTGCCGCGGCTGCCGCGAGCTGTCCCTCCAGATGGATCGCATCTTCCGACTTTCCTGCGCTCACGTCGCTATCGTTGCCCGTCACGCGGCTCATGACTTCGCAGCAGTAACAAGAAGCCCGAAGACACGCGTGGAGTGAGAATCGAGTGGCCGGCGGCACGCAACCACTGGGACGTACTGTGCGACGGCAGCCCCTGCAGCGTCTTCTCAAGACGGTCCTTGACCACCCACGGCTTGCCGGTCGAGTCTTGGTTCAGGTCCTTGAGCATCGCGCGCACGTCGCTGACGAACATGGAGCCGACGGAGGAGTTGCCGTCCAGCGCCGAGCCGAGCCGCTCGCGCTCCTGCTCGCGCTTGGCGATGGACGCGATCTTGTGCTGCCGCTGCGCCACATGCTCGCTCACCGACTTGCCCAGCAGCGTGCTGCACAGCACGTCATACTCGACGATCACGCCCTTGAGCTGCTGCTGCGCCGCCGCCGCCAGCTTCATCGCCGCCGCACGTTCGTTTGTCCCATGCGTTGTGCCACACAATCAAAACGCCGACATTCAGTGGCAGAACGTTGGTACAAGACTGTCATTCTCCGTGCGAGCACTGCTCTTGCTCTTCAAGCTGTGCTGTCGGCAGATTTTACATGGCTCTATACGCAGACCTCTTGCTTCCTCCCCTCCTCCTGGTGCCTGCCACATCGTAGCCGGCTCAATGACTCGCCCGCTTGGTCGAGTGGAAGCACTGACGGCACCGCGGTTCGTACAGTTCGCTCCCGCCGATGAGCTGCGCGCGGTAGCCACCACAGGCGAATCGCCATCCCATCAGCGCAACCTCAACAGCTCCGATAGCACATGGACGAGAGTCGCACCTCGACTGATTGGTCACTGACGAGGCGGCGAGTGAACGCTAGAGAGCACAGCACGTCAGAGTTCCAGGTCGCCAGCGGGACGATCCTCACAGGTGCGTCTGCTTGAACCTCCCATGTCCAAATCAATCGATGCCGCACACGCTCACGAACGTACCGGCGTCTCGACCGCAGGACACACAGATGGCGTTGAGCTTCTCGACCTTCTCGGCCATGGGCACGAGCGCGCACACGGTCGCGAAAGGCTAGGAAGTTCTCGGACATGGAGCGTGAGTCAGTCAGGCGAGCGACTGGCCTGGAGCGCCAGCGGCAGCAGTCGGACAGCCACGCCCATCGCTCGCACCTTCTTCTCGAACGTGGCGTCGAGCGCGGCGACAATGACGACTTTGCCCATTTCCGCCGCGTCGTGGCAGAATTCGACCAGCTGAACGAACCAATCCAACCAGCACCACAGGCATCTTCAGTCCTACTGCGCTGCGGGAAGAGCGCCGGCCACGACAGGCGACCACAAAGCGAGGCAGGCTCGCGAGCAGCCGTCGTGGTCCGGCGGCACAACAAGCGAGCGGTCCGGAACGCACGTCGGGATAGAACTGTCCCTCGTCGATGGCAATCACGTCGAATTCGCTCAGGTACTCGCGCACGTCGTCTAGCTTCTGCACGGGCATGGCTTCGAAGAAGAGCTTGTCGTGGGTTGACAACATCCTGAAGTCCATGCGTGAAGTGCATCGTAGCATGCGAAGAGTCCGTCAGTCGCCTCGCTGGGGGCATTCGCGTGTTGCTGCTGCGGCTGCCGCCGCCTCTGCTGCCGCTGCCGCCGCCGCTGTAGCTGGCGAGCGGACAGTCGGGAAGAGCGCACATACTCCTCCGAGTAGCGAGAGTCGAACATGTACTTGACGACAAGGCACTCGAGCTGCGCGTGCTGGTACCGGCGCACTCGGCGGATGAGCTCCGTGCTCTTGCCGCTGAACATGGGGCCGATGATGAGCTGCAGGCTGCCCTCGATGAGCGGCATGGGAGCCATCGCTTTCGCCCACGTCTCGGTATCCGTGAAGCGAGGGGAGCGCTGCAATGGCGGGCGTCCCGAGGCGCGAGCGCTGGTCGCTCTGGGGTGCCGAGAAGGAAGAAACAAGCGCCAACAACGACGCGAAGCGTTGACGCACAAAGTCAGCACACCAAGCGAGAAGACGTGCACACCGACGACCCGACCCCGACCCGACTCCGACCGTACCATGAATTTGGTACGAGTCGGGATGTCACGCAGCGTTTCGATGGTGGAGTCGGGTGCAGCGCTGGCTGCGCTCACGCGACCTGCGCCTTCTCGCTGGTCTCTCATGCGAGGCGGATCGCTATCGCGACCGCAGCCAATGTGCGGGCATGTTCACCAGTGGGGCTTCACGCTCGCTCGCGCTCGAGATCATGTAGCGCCAGTTCGCGGGTCTATCGGAGCGTCCCCTCGGTCTGCAGCGGCGACCCAGGAGCTGATCAAGTCTCCACCTTCATCACCTTTCAGCGCATCCAGTGGTGGTCATCCATCTCGGTGTTCTGAATGACACGGGAGCGAGTCTGTGAGAGCAGGCTCGTTACGGTCCCTTTCACAAGCAAAAGGGGGCGGCAATACGGAGCCTTGGCTCCAACG
>JAADYC010000080.1:0-42282 GCA_023338135.1 Phytopythium kandeliae | reverse complement strand
TATCGAGATCGACTCGAGGATTTGGAAAGCGGAAGCACTCGTCGACCACAAACAAAGCTTCTCAAGGCAACATACAAACGACAAGTCAATTGTCGGCTGCACGCGAAATATGCGGACTGTAACTCGACTTCTTGTCCTCACTATGGGGTACGCACATATTTCGCACCAGCAGCCGACATTATACGTCGGCAGAATGTCGGCAGCAGATTACCCTACCCCTAAACGTTCTCGTTGGAAGAAATTCGGACCTAAGCGCATAGTATTCGTCAATAATCGAATACAGCCTTCCTATTGGTCAGACGCAGCATACAAAAACCAAGCGAGCAAAGGTTACTGTCGGCAGATTGATCATATTCATCCGTATCGTATAGATGAGAACTGTCGACCAATCACGGAGCAGAAACATCGTAGCGGTTTTGTTCCTCTCGCGGACTATTTTGTGGTCTCGGGACCAAATTGGTCCTCGAGGCGCCACTTCAACATGGTCAACCGGCGACGAGGAGGGAGCTACAACGGCATGCACGGCCCGCGAGGAGAATGCTCGCCCGAGCGAGAGAGATGCGTCGCCACCTCCGTCACAGCACAAACTCGTACAAAATGTCGCCTCGAGGGACGTCCAAGTCTCCTGACGGCGCCTTCCCCTCGAGCTTCACTGCCGCGTCCTTCTCGCTCGGCTTGGTCGCTCCCTTCGCGTCGACGAGCTCCTTCACCACAGCGTCTTGCGAGCTGTCACCGTCTCCAGTGGCACAAGGTTTCTCGCCCTTCGTCTCCAGCGACTTGCTCATGTCGCTCCAGTCCTTCAAGGGGGCCGAGTCCGAGCTAGATGAATCCTCGCTCCGTGGCTGGACAGCCAGCGACTGCTGCTGCCACGCGCTCGCGCTCTTGTCCACGAACCCCTGCGCGGCGTCCATGGACTGCGCATTCTGCGCGCGAGTCGCTTCCAGGCGCTTGTAGTACGCTTGTACGTGGGCGGCGCGTTGCTGCTCGATCGCGCGCAGGCGCTCCTGGATTTCCTTCGGGTCGGCTGTCATGTACGCCTGTGCCATCATCATGTTGTGGTAGTGGTAGTAGGCCGCGAGCTGAGGATCCAGACCGACCACAGGCGTCGCAGCGGCCGTGGAGGCTGTAGTGCTCGCTTTGCTGCCGTTTCGACTGCTCCCGCGTCGAGAACGGGCACGAGAAGCCGCCGGCGCTGGCGCTGGTGGACTCGGAGTTGGAGCCACTGGCGCCGCTCCCGCAGCTGGATAGGGCTGAGCCCGCATCTCGGCTTGCGTCACCTGCATCAACTGTTGCTGATACACTCGTTGCCGGAAGATCGCTGCCAAATGTTCGCGCGTCGCTCCTTTATCTCCACTCCACGGCACCGACACCCGCGGAGCAGATCGCGGGAGCGGGTGCGTCTTGGCGTTGCCAGTCCGTCGCTCAGAGCGCCGAGTCACTTGGCGCTTGTTCTTGACTGCCTCATCACTGGCGCTCCCCTCCTCTTCTTCACCATCGTCGTTTGAGAGATCCTCGTCTCTCTGCTTCCGGCGCTTCCGGAGTCGCCGGAGCTCTTCTTCATCGCTGGCATCGTCTTCCTCCTCCATGTCGCTGTCGCCGTGGTCCGAGTACTCCGATTCAGATGATACGTCTTCTTTCCCCTTGCGTCCGCGTCCCCGTCGCTTCTCGTTTGGCCGGCGCCGTAAAGTGCGACTAGCTCTGGTCTCCTCCGTAACCTCAATCGGAGCAGCAGCAGCAGTAGCAGCAGCAACGGCAAGCGGCGTGTCCTCTATCATGGAGACCGACACATTGCTGCTTCCGTTTGCATCGACAGCGCTCGGGCTTGAAGGCGAGGCGATGTCAAGCGTGCCTGGCGACCGACCAGCTCGCTCGGTCGACTTCGCGTTCGGTTTGCTCGAGCGAGTTCTTCTCGGCGCCACATCGACAGCAGCAGCAGCAGTAGCAACATCGCGCACCTTCTTCGTGACAGCGTCCTCAATCGGAGGTTTCTTCGCCGCGGTTGACTGCGGAGAGCTCAAAGTAGACTCCGACCTGCTGCCGCTGCTAGTCACACTGCAGGCGCTGCCTCTGCGCTTCCGCTTGTCCGCCCTGCCTTTGGGCGTCGTGCTCCGCCGAGACGAGCGCTGCTTGCTCTTCCTCTTCTTGGTAAACCCCCCAGTCGGTCGCTCAGCTCTCTCGAACAGCGAGCGGACGCCGTCCCAGCTCGCATCCTTCTTGGTCTTGGCCTCTGCAGTGGTAGTAGCAGTACAATCCAGTGCCATGAGTCCTTCGTGGGTAAATGGGGACCCACTGTGCGCGCGGGCTCAGCGACGAGCACACGCCAACGTACTCGTGTGACTCCCGTGCGCAGCGATGAGCTTGGGTTTGACCCACGCGTCGTAGCGCGCGTTCCAGCCCATGTAGTGCACGAACACCTCACGCTTTTGCACGTCCAGGTCCAGCACCCGCGCCTCGGCCCACTGGTTCTTCGAGTACTTGACGTCGAGCAGCAGCTCGAACCCATGCAGTGCGCTCACGTCTGTCACCTCGTCTGTTTCGGCCGCCTCGGCTGCTTGGGTTTGCTGCCCCCCGCGCTCGCCGCCGTTCTCATTGCCGCGCGTGCGCTCATTCTCGTTGCACACGTCCTCCTGCGCCTTATCACCGCGGCGCGCGCGCATCTTCGGACGGCGCTCCGGCTCCGCTCCAGTCGCCGAGTCCGTAGCGTCTGGGGGCGTTGCGCGCCGCAGCCGCCGCGCCGCGTGCGAGCTCATGGGGACGGGCGGTCGCTGCGAGAAGCCGCCGAAGACCGAGTGGGTTTCTGCCTGCCTGCCTGCGTGCCTGCCTGCGTGCCTTCCTGCTGGCGGCGCTGCGTCCGGTGCCGCTTCTTCCGTCCTGAACGGAGGAACGAACTTTCCTCCCTCGACGGATCCGAAAGGGCGTGGCAAGATCCTCCAAAGGTAACCGGCCCGATGACCTTCATTGTCGCCGAGTGAAGGTCGAGTGAGGCTCGCCATGATTTCCGTCCAATCCTAGAAGAGGGTTTATGTTTTAATCAATCATGTGGAAGATTCGGCGCTCTCAGCCAACCAGCACGCGGAATGGTTTGCTTATTTCTACCAATGACAGCTGCAAAGAGCCTACTTTCGCCCAATCACGGCACGATCCAGCGACGAGCTGCATCAAACGACGCGACAGCACGGGTATCACCGCGCATCTCATCAGCGCTGTCGCTGCATGCGCGCGCGTCTCTAGCCACCCAGCGCTCCGCCGCCGCGGCGCCGCCGTCCGTCCCGTCATCGCCGTGCCCTTTGCTTGTCAGTCTGCTGGCGGTCCGGCCCAACGCAGCACAGCACAGCCAGCCACCGCCGCTCGATCCGCCCCGCGCCAGTATGACGGAGCAGCGCGCGACCGCCGCCAGCGACGCCGAGGCCGCCGCGCTGCTCGCGCCGGCGGAGCCGCTGTCGCCGTCGCCGGCCAAGGCGGCAGTGCAAGGAGAAGATCAAGAGGAGGAGGAGGAGGAGGAACTCGTGGCCGCGCCGACGTACGCGGAGGAGGCGTGCGCGATCTGGTCGATGGGCTGGCAAGTGAGCGTCGCGACGTTCTGCCGCATCTCGCTGTCGACCATCAGCACGGCGTTCCTCGGGCACCTGGGCTCGGACGAGCTGGCGGCCGGCGCGCTCGCCGGCATCTGGACGAGCGGCGTGCAGATGCTCATCCTCGGGACGGCCACGTCCATCTGCACGCTGTGCGGACAGGCCTTCGGCGCGCGCAACCTGCCGCTCGTCGGCGTGTGGCTGCAGCTCTCGCTGCTCTTCCTCGTGGCGCTCTCGGCGCCCGTCATGATCTCCTTCTTCTACGTCGAGCGCATCCTGAGCGCCGTGACGGACGACGCGCGCGTACTGGCGCTCGCCGGCGCGTACGCGCGGCTGCTGGCGCCGAGCGTGCTGCCCCAGGGCGTCTACTGCGCGCTGCGGCAGTACCTGCAGGCGCAGGAGATCGTGACGCCCGCGACCGTCGTGAGCATCGCGACGGTCGCCGTCTGTCTGCTCGCCAACTACCTGTGCATCTACGGCTGCGCGCCGCTCGGGCTCGCGGGGCTCGGCTTCGCCGGCTCGCCCATCGCGCAGAGCATCGCGAGCATCTTCCAGCCGCTCGCGCTCGTCGCCTACGCCTTCTGCTACAAGCGCCACCACGAGGCCACGTGGCCGGACGCGCCGCGCGTCGACCTGCGCGCCTGCCTGCAGCCCGAGCGCGTGCGCGCCTTCGCGTCGCTCGCCGCCGGCATGACGCTCAACTTCGCGCTCGACGAGTGGGTCTACAACGTGCTCGCGGCCGTCGCGGCCTCGCTCGGCGCCGCGAGCCTCGCGGCCAACAGCGTGCTCTTCAACCTCTGGGGCCTCATCTTCGGCGTCTACTGGGGCTTCGGCCTCCCCACGCAGGTGCGCGCCGCCAACTTCCTCGGCGCCGGCGCCCCGCGGCTCGCGCAGCGCTCGCTCGCCGTCGGCTTCGCGCTCGGCGCGCTGGCCGCCGCCGCCGCCGCCGCCGCCGTGCTCGTGCTGCGCGCGCCGCTCATCGCGCTCTTCACGCCGGACGCGGGCGTCACGGCGATCATCGACGCCGCGCTCCCGGTCTTCTGCGCCGCCGTGTTCGTCTCGGGCCTGCACATCATCCTGGCCGCGGTCGTCGAGGCCATGGCGCTCGCGTCCACGCTCGTGGCCATCACGCTCGCGGGCTCCTGGCTGCTCATGCTGCCGCTCTCGTACATCCTCGGCGTCGCGCTGCACGGCGGCCTCGACGGCCTCTGGTGGGGCAGCGTCTGCGGCGAGACGGCCAAGTTCCTGCTCATGGCCACCGCGCTCGCGCGCCTCGACTGGCGCGAGATGTCGCGCCGAGCCGTGCGCAGGGCCGAGGCCGACGCCCGAGCCGAGGAGCGAGAGCGCGCGCCGCCGCCGCGCTTGCTGCTCGACGAGGCCGAGATGCGGCAGGACGTGCTGCTGCGCTCGGCGCTCGCCACGGCGCCCGTGACGCCCACCATGGCCGCCATGGTGTCCACGCCGCGGCGGCTCGTGCACCCGCGCGCGGACAAGGCCGCTGACTTGGAGGGCGGCGCGCTGCGCGTCCGCGCGCTCTCGTACGGCTCGACCTGCTAGCGGGTGGGCGATGGACCGAGGCGGCGACGAGGATACACGGCGAATGGAGGAAGCAATTGCTAGGCAACGATCGAGGCGTGCGCACGCGCGCGTGCGGTCTGCGGCGACTAGCGCGATGCCACGCGGATCGAGCGGTCCGTTCGCAGCCAACTTCAACTTGACTCAGTTGAAGTTGAAGCGTAGCTCTTCGTCGGAATAGCGTACATTTCGGCGGTCGCCCAGCCGCACGGCGGCGAGCCTCGCACGACTAGTTACTCCACACCACGCCGCCATCATGGCAAGGCGGTAATAAACTACAGCAACGGCAGCAACAGCAGCAGCAGCCGCGGCGCCGGCCGACCGGCTCGCCGGCGCCTTCCTCCGGGCGCCGGCGCGGGAGGGGCGGCGACCGTCGGCCGGTTCATAAAAATCACGAGCCCCAGCTCTAGAGTACATGGCGCCGGCGGCCACGAGGGCGATCCGTCCCGAACGCCATCCGCCGTGGACTTCGCCGCGGCTTGTCGCCGGTCCCGCTCGCCTCTCGACTAGCGACGCTCGTCTCTCGGGTTGCAGACCTCAGACCTCGGACCTCGGACCTCGGATCTCGGATCTCGGGTCGCGAGGTCGCTACGGCGCCGAGCCAATGTGCTGCTTGCAAAAGTAGTTGTGCTTCTGGTACGAGCGGCGGTTGCAGCCGTCGACCTTGCAGCGGTTGCCGCCGCCGTGGGCCCAGCAAAAGCCGCCGGGCGCCGCGACCTTGGAGCAGCCCGGCGCGTCGCAGATGTGCCCGCCGCCGTGCGACCAGCAGTAGCCGTAGCGCTTGGCCTTGCTCGTGCAGCCCGCGACCTTGCAGAGCTTGCAGCCGCCGTGGTGGAAGCAGCGGTTGTACAGCCGCGCGCCGTGCGTGCAGTTGGGGTACGTGCAGCGCGAGCCGCCGCCGTGGCGCACACAGCGGCCGCGAGAGACCGCGGCGCGTCCGCAGTCAGCCTGCGCGCAGACCGAGGCCTTGCGCACGCGCATCTTGCCGTGGTGGTTGCCGGCCGACAGCAGCTGCGTCACGCGCATCTCGAGCAGGTCGCCGCCCGAGAGCAGTCCGCGCGAGCCCAGGTGCAGGTCCGACAGCCGCGCGCCTTCCTCGTCCACCTCGGCGTCCTCGTCCTCGCGCTCGGCGTCCGCGTCCGCATCTGCGCCAGACCCGTCCTTGCTGCGCGGAGACAGCGTCGGCGACGCGCTGTCGCCCGACTCGAGCGGCGACTGCGGCGCCTCGGACGGGTTCAGGATGAACGACAGCGCCGACTTGGGACCCGCGTCCTCCTGGAACATGGCCTTCCTCGATCCGCGCAGCCCGGTCTTTGATTCCTCGTCCCCTCGTCCCCTCGTCCCCTGACTCAGTCCGTGAGCCACGTTGGCGGTCGGTCGGTCGGTCGATCGATCCCCGCGGCCCGCCGGTGAAAATGGGAATGGGCTCGCCCGAGCCCGCCCGCCCGCCTGCATCCACCGCCGCGGCCGATCCGCGCCGGGACCCGCCCGCCCGCCCGCCCGCGGCCATCACATCACATCAGCCAGCGCCTTTGAAGAGATGGGGGTCGCGTCCTGAAGCGCGCCGCAGCCGCCGGCCCGGCCATTGGCCTGGACGATCGTGATGCAGCGCGCGTCACGCGATCGCGGGGATGCGTCGGCGCATTCGCCCATCAATGCGCGCTGTAAAGCGGGGCATCTGCTGCCGGCCCGGTGGCAGGTGGGGCTTGATTGTCCGGCGCATGGGACGGCGGCAAGCCAGCCGCATTTCTGGTGCAAGGGCCGATCGCCGGCCGCGCCAGAGACGCCGGCCTTCGACGGCTGCAAGCCCGAGTTGAGGAGGCTGGCTGGACACGCGGAGCATTGCGCTGCGTTGACGAGCGGACGGGCGGTCCCTTGTGCCCTGTGCTGCCTGCGGGTGGACGCGAGCCGAGCGCCTCGAGCTGGTCGAGAGCACACGCTGGGCGGACAGAGGATCGATGATGGTTCGACCCCAGAGCGGAGTGGGCCGCCGCTGGCTGGGAAGAAGACCGGAGAACGAGCGGCTCCTCTCACCCGCGGCTTGCCATCACCTCGGTGCGGGGACCGCCTGGGTCACGCTGCAGACATGCTCGCGGTTTGACAATGCTGGACACTGATTCGCTATGGCGCCGCATAAAATGAAACAGGTAGCACACGCCGCATCGGCGCTGGAGCGAATCACTGAATTAGGCAGAGCATGCGCTCCCGAGGGTGAAGAGAACACAGGATGCAGCGTCCCGACTGACGAGTGCACCGGGAGGAACAAGAAGCATCGGCTCGTTCCGCGCGCGTGCTGGAGCCATTGCGCGCAGCACCAGCACTCGGCCCGTTTGTGTGTCTAGAACCTTTGACTCTCAATATCTATTCATAATTCGCATTAGCACAGTCGGGACACAAGCGACCGGATCTCAGGATCTCAACGCAGCAACCAATGGAAGCTCCATACGTGATGGAATCGACACGGGACTGTTCCGCCGGCTGGCCACTGAAGAACCGGCAAGACCGACTCAACGCAGCGCGTGACGCGCCGCGACGCAGCCACCGGAGCGATCTGTCGGCGCGCGCGTCACCTACTGCCGGCTGTAGTCACACTGCTGGCGCACGACCACCGCCACCTTGCGCTTCTCAAGTGTGTGTGAGTGTGTGTGTGTGTGTGAGAGAGAGAGAGAGAGAGGTAGTGAGTACTGGCATGGCATGCTCCTGTCGATGGCGGCGCTGGCGTAGCACGCGCGCGCTTCTCGACCCAGAGCGCGACAAGAATGGCGGCCACTGGTCAGACAGAAGCGCGGCAGCCGCGGAGAATATCCCGCCGCATCCGTACCCACTGCTTCCGCTTCTCCACATTGCCGTGTTGCGCGTGTCTCTATCGATCCCACGCGAAAAAGAAATAGCGAGCGATTCTCTCAAGCAACGAATTCGTATGCGCGCGAAGTGGGAGCTGAAGAATCATTCCGGTTGGTTGGGAGCAAAAGCGGATGCGCCGAATTCCGGCATCCACGACATGCCAATGTCCTCTAACATCCGGCATTCACTCGCCACGCCATCTCTCCATCTCTCCATCTCTCCATGTCTCCATGGCCAGACCAGACCAGCACAACGCAGCACAGCACAGCATAGACCAACCCGACGTCGATCCCAGTCACAGTAGTAGCATGCACGTCGACGCCGACGCTGACCGCTGATCGGCTGTCGATTCGCTGAGCCTCGGCGTACGTGGCGCGCCGGAGGCGTCGACGCTGGCCGACGTCATCTGTCAAACTGCTGCCTTGTCCTTGCTTGCTCCCTCCGTGCCGCGAGCTCATCCGCGGCCGAGCACCAGAAGGAAGACAGTCCATGATCCCCAGACTCGAGGCCGGAGGAGAGCGCCACTCATCCTCCGCTGGCCGCACCTCGCTTCGTGAATGCAATGCATCCTCCTTCTCCCTCCTCCTCCTCTCTTTCCGCCGCGGAGCACGCGATTCAGACCCACACGGACACGTCCACGAGTCGCTAGTCACCCGCCGCGCCAACCACTCAGCGCGCGGCTCGCTCGCGACCGGCCGACCGAGTGGCCCAGCGCGGGGATGAGCGGCGACGGACACCCGCCACGGACGGGATCCACCGCCAGCGCACCGCCAGCGCCGCTGCTAGCGCCACCGCTCCTTCGCCGACCGCGACGACGACCTTCCGGATCGCATGGACCGACGACCTGGCGCGCGCGAGTCGAGTTGGTCGCTGTCGGTCGTGGCGAGCGTTGTACTGACTGACGGTGGTCTTGTCGAGCGACTGGCGTCGCAGGCCGCGTTGATGTGCAATCCGTGCGCTTCTCGCGCCGCGACGGGCTCCAAGCGGCGGCACCGACCGAAGCCGGCACGCCCGGTGAGTAGCTGCGTGGGTTGTAGCACACGTCCGCCCGACCGCCAGCGCCAGGGACGCAACGGGACGCAATGGAGTGAGTGCGTGAGTGCATGAGTGCGTAAGTGCGTGCGTGCGTGTTCGACGCAATGGATTGGGATAGGGATCTGATGCGATTCGGATTGGGATTCGATTCGATTGGACACACTTGCCGCCTGGCGTGCCTCGTGGTGTACTTGCTCTGGGCTCGAATGCATAGTCGTAGGCTCGGGACCACGCCTGCGCCGCCGCCGTCGCGCGCTGGGACGGACCCAGGCCGGTCGCGGCGGCGAATAAATACCTACACGCGCTGGCCCGCTCTAACTCGATGTGTTGTACGCGGCGTGCGCCTTGCAGTAGTAGCCGTGCTTCTGGTACGAGCGCTTGCTGCAGCCGTCGAGTCGGCAGCGGTTGCCGCCGCCGTGGGCCCAGCAGAGCCCGCCCTGGGCCGCGACCTTGGCGCAGCCCGCGGCGCTGCAGATGCGGCCGCCGCCGTGCGACCAGCAGTAGCCGTAGCGCTTGGCCTTGCTGGCGCAGCCCGCGGCCAGGCACACGGTGGACCCGCCGTGCTGGAAGCAGCGGTTGCGCAGCTTGGCGCCGTTCGTGCAGCCCTCCACGACGCAGCGCGAGCCGCCGCCGTGGCGCACGCAGCTGCGGCGAGACACGGCCAGGCTCGTGCAGCCCTTGACCTTGCACAGGCGCGTCTTCTTGCGGCCCAGCGACGCGTCCTCGGGCTCCAGCTCGTGGTCCTCGTCCGCGGACGCCTCGCCCTCGGAGCTAGTGGCCATGCACGCGCTGTCGGCGACCGACGACGCGGGCGACAGCGTCGGGCCGTAGCCCAAGGGCTGCGCGGACGGGAAGCTCGACCATCCGCGCGCGAACAGCGACGGCAGCGGCGCGGGGACGGCCGCTGGCGACGGCGACGGCGACGGCGACGGCGACGCGCGCGCGCGCTTGAGGCCCTCGAAGCCGACGCAGAAGCCGCCGAGCGGGGCCGGGAAGCTCCCGGGCAGGTCGCGCTTGCGGCGCAGCGCGGACGGGACGACGTCGATCGTCGGCGGCGCCGCGTAGCGCGCGGACGGCAGCGACGGGAAGAGCGCGGCCGCGGGCGGGAGCGCCGGGGGCGACCGCGGGACTGCCTGCGGGGCCGACCGCAGCGCCGACCGCGGGGCCGGCTCGGGGTTCAGGATGAACTCGAGGTCGAGGAGCGGGGCCATGTCGGGCATGTCCAGCGGATTGGGAAGTGCGGACGAACCGGGACGGGCTCGCCGGGGACGGGCTGCGGCCGCGGGGCGAAGGCGGAAGCAGAAGCGGCTTTGGGGCCAGCCGAGCGAGTCGCGTCCATTGAGATTCAGGCTCGGGCTCGGCCGGCGACGGGGAGGGGCCGGGCCGACGGCGCGTGGATGAGGCGATGCGGCCAGAGAGGAGCCGGGCCGCATGGATGCGATCCGGCCAAAGTTTTGCCGAGGCGGGGACCCAATCAAAGCACCGGACTGGAATGAGTGGCTGGCCGCCAGCCAATGGCGTCGCGCCGTCCGGTTGTTCGGCTCTGGGTTCAACTTCAGAAGTGTATGAGCAAGCAGATTCAAGGGCGGCGGGCATACATTTCGCGAGATAGCAGCGGGAAGGGATTTGCCCAAACAGCGGCTTCGTATTGGAGCGTACCGTAGGGGGAATCACTTCGGTTCAGCATGGCCACAACACCAGAACCGATCGCACCGGACACACACATTCGCGCAGGCGAGCAGGCAGGCGAGCAGGCAGGCGAGCAGGCAGGCGAGCAGACAGGCAAGCATCGCAGTCTGTGCGTGCGTTGCGGTGGCGGAGGTCGGGCCGCGGCGCGGCGCGGCGGGGAGGAGAGGAGAGGGACGGCTGCAAACCACCCCGCGCTGAGGCATAGAGTCCAGGCATAGAATCTTGCGAGTGAGAGCGGGCACGCTCGCTCCGCCCGCCCCGCAGATGCGCCGTATCGCCGGTCGGTCTGGCGAATGCGACTTACCGTTGGACTTGTCAGAATCGCGGCGCATTCGCTACTTCGAGCGAGCGAGCGAGCGAGCGCGCAAAGTCGCGATTTTCTTGCGAATGCTCGTGCTCGCTCCAGTATGGAAGGATGCCTACCGCCGCCGTCGGAGATTCAAGTTGGTCGAGAAAAGATTCATCACGCCGCCGGCATACAAACCGCCATACCAACCATAACGACCATCATATGCGACGCGGCGGCGCTGGCCCGTCCGCCGCCGACCGGCCGGCGACGCGTGCGCGCATGCCCTCCGTCTACGGTGGGCTAGAGACGTCGCGCGACGGCCTGCAGCCAATGGCCGCACGCTCGTGGTGTGGCGTCGAGTGACCGCGACCAACGACGCCGCCGCTGCCGCCGCCGCCGCCGCCGTTGGCTGCGCTGCTCCGAGTGATTGGTGATCCGCGCTACAGTTTGTGTTTTGGTGTGAATTTCGATAGATTCGGTTTCTGCTTGGCTCTTTTGCACCGCCGCCGCACCGACGCGACCGCGTGCGTCCAATCGGACGAGCTGATGAGTTTGGACGCCGCTGCAACGGACGGAGACTCGCGATGTGATTGGCCAGCCGCGTCTCTTTGCCGACGATGTCGCAGACCGCAGAAGCGTGCGCCAGCACCCACCCGGCTCTAAGCTGGCCGTCCTCATTTCAGTACCTGTATTTCTCATGTCGAGCAGAAGATGATTGTCTCGCTCGTCGACTTGCTCTATCCAAGCTGTCGTCCGACCCTGTGCATTTCAATATGCTGCCTTTCTTCATGGATGCGATGCATGCTCTACTCCGCCAGCTGATGGCGCTGGAAGTGCCGGAAAAGAAATGCCGCAAACGAATAGAAAGGCAGGCAGGCGACAGTGGATCCACATGCGACAGACCACGCAGTGGCACGTGCTCTCTGTGCCGGTGCAATGGCAGACCTGCAGTTTGTAAGCCCGCACGCGCCACAAGGCAAAGGCCGCACGCTCTCCACCAGCGGCACAAAGGGCGGATGCACGGGAGGCGAGAGCAGTCAGCCGCCGTCCTCGACTCGTCTACGAGTCCCGCCCGCCTGCTGTTCTGGTGCACTGCCCGCACGGAGGTCCGCTGGCGTTGGAAGCGCAAAGTGGTGGTGGAGAGCCCAAGACGGACGTAAGCAGCGCAGCAGCAGCCTGGTAGGCGCGACAAATACACGCGCCAGCGAGAGACTAAAGGCGCGCGCTGACGCTATCAGCGACCACATGCGCACGCCCAAACGCCCGCGGCTGATTGCATGTGAATTTTGACGCCAAGTTCAGATGCCACGCCGCCGGGCACTGGCACTGGACCGCACCACGGCTGGTGTTGCGAACGATCGATCAAGTAGCTTTTCGTATCTCGATACTGGGATTCAGTCGACAACGACTGGCGGAGAGGCAGCGACGAGCTTCGCCCGGAGTGCGTCGCTGAGCAACGCTACAGTGCCTATCCGATGCTGGCCCAGCATGGAGCTTGCGCGAGCCATCGCGAATGCGCATGCGACGCCTCATGTGCGAGCGTACACGAACGCTGCTCCATCGACGTTGGCGTCGTGCAATGAATGCTTTGTCTGCTTGCCCATCGTCGGCATGCGCATTCGCGGTAGAGGACTCTATACTGATTGCGCATTTTCATCGTCGACTGTCACATTCGAAATACTGTGCTCACCACCATTTGAGTCATACAGCTCCGGAGTCAATATCTCACTTGGATGTTCTGACGAAAAAATAGTGCCCTCATTTGTGGAGTCTTTCGCAGGAGCCAAAATGCCGATTTCAGTAAACGAATCTTCAGCCTTCTGACAAGGAGAACACGGTACCTTGGCGTCTCATCAAAAGCAACCAAACCACAACACCACTCATGAAAACCACTCCGCTGCTTCCACATTCAAAGAGGGATCATTCCCGTTGCCACGTGCATCAACGTGGTTAGCAACAATGACCGACAGCACTTGCGGAATCCCTTCCGGCGTGTCGGCGACGAGGTGAACCAAGCCCAATGAACAAGCCAGCTCGGTCTCCTGTAATGCGGCCAACACAACGGCAGTGACATTACCTAAACCGTCAGCATTGTGAGCGGGTGCGGAAGCGAATCATCTTGAGAGGCGGAGAGGCGGTAGCTGTGCATGCCCAACGATTTCAGCGAACAGAGAGGCTCATTCCGCTGCATTGCCACGACGGACGCCTCGCCGCTTTGGTGCAGGGACTCCGAAACATGGCACACTCAGCTGCAGACAAGTTGCACGCCATGTTTGCTATTGCACGTAATACCCTCGCAACGCTCGCGTCTCGTCGGGTGTTTGCACCCCGAGTCAATTGTACGCTACTGCATTCGGTTCTAGCGACTCAGTGGCGAGTCGTCCTGGCACGACAGCCGGTGGCGCTCGCCGAAGGTGTCGGTGCGGGGGTCTCCTCGGCTTCGTCGCCGACAGATCCGGCGCTGGCCTCACCGTCGTCGCCTTCGTTCCCGGTCTCACTGGCACCGCCCCACTCGTCCGTACTGCCCTCGCCGTTGCTCTCCGACCACTCGCTGCTGTTGTCACCGCCTTCCTCGTTGCCGCCCGCCGACCACTCGCTGCTGTTGTCACCGCCTTCCTCATTGCCGCCCGCCGACCACTCGCTGCTGTTGTCACCGCCTTCCTCGTTGCCACTCGCGGACCACTCGTCCTCGCCGCCGCTCTCGCCTTCGACATCCTCCCCAGCACTCGACGCACCAGACGGAACCGAGACGCTCGAGCTCGAGGCCGAGCTGCCTCCGCTGCAGCGCTCGATTTCAGCCGGGATGCCGAACAAATACCAAGTGTAGCCCGTGTCGTCGTCGTACTGCACTTCCTCGGTCACGAGGTCGTTCGTGTCAAAGTAAAAGCACTGATCGCTCGACTTGCCTTCTATCGCCGTCACGCGGTCGCCGCCCGCGAAGGACGGGCACGACGGCTTGGATCCCGACCCAGACGTCGTCAGCTTGATGTCCGCGCAGGTACGGTAGTTGCCCGTGGTCCAGCCGATGTGGCCGTAACTCGAGCCAGCGGCGAACCACGTCCACTGCAGCACGTAGTCTCCCGCCTCGAGGTAATCGGGCAGCGTGATGTTCGTGCCGCACTTGATCTCGTTCGCGACCGTGCCCGCGTCATCGCCGCAGTAGTCGTTGTCGCCACACTCCTTGAGGTCGCAGTCGACCTCGCGACAGACGTAGGCGAAGGCGCTGGCGTCGAACGTCTCCTTGGTCGCGTCGTCCTTTGGCGCGATCGCGAAGCGGATGAAGCCGCCGATGTGGTTGTTGCGAGACCACTGCACCTGGATGTTCTCGCCGGACTCGAACTCGGTCACGGTTCCGGGCTGGCTGCTGTCGCACACGCCCGTGTTGTCCATGTCGTTGATCGTGTCGGTCGTGCGGCCCGTCGGAATGTTCATGTACCCGTGGCCGTGCACGCCGGCGGGAGACAGGCACGCGAGCAGTGCGGGCACGAGAAGAGCACAGGCCGCCTTCATGTTTCTTGCAGCGAGCGAGGAGCGGATGCGGGCACTCGGGATCGAATTCGAGAATGAGGGCGTCGACAGTAGAGCAGCCGCTCTAGACACGGCGGTGGGCTTCGGTCGCGCGCGCGCCGCCGAGACCGCACGCTCGGTAGTGCGCGCACGTATTGCGCGTCTCGCCGGAGAAGTGTCGTTCCTAATGACTAGCGACGTTCGAACAGCGGTGCTGCCGGATGGCGACGGAGCTCCGTCCAGTCGGCCGGTCGGTCTCTACCTCCCTCTTCTCTCTCGCTCGCGAGTAGTCCGACTCGATCGCCGAGCGTCTTACTCGCATGGCGCCGCCAGCTGGGAAGCAAGATAAACGCACACGCACGCGTGCTCCGACTTGGCCGCGTGAATCAGAAGGCGGTGCGCAGACGGATAAGGTGCCGTCGCGTCTGGACGGAGGAGTCGCGACCGCCGCCACCATGCGGTTCCGAGATCGCAGCCGGGGGCGGAGCGTGTGGCGCGCCGACCGTCTGGCTTCGCTCGTGAGTCATTCGTCCACACATGCCCGTCTGGTTTCGTTCCCGGCGGCCTGCGGGCCGAGCGAGAACGTTGAACGTATCAGCGGGACGGGCGGATCGACTGCTGCTGGAAAGCCGCCGGGAGCAGCGCATCACGCGGACCGCGGTTGCGTCGACATCGAGTGGAGACGAAGTGCGTTGCCAGGCGTTCGTCTGCTGACGTCGGAAGGACGTCCACTTCAAGCGCTCGCGTTTGAATAGAATACATTGCCATAGTTTGTTGATTTGACTTGCGTTGGAATGCAGCAGTCAGGTCGATGTAGTGCCTGCGGAAATGGATGCGGCAGTAGCATTCATTGTCAGATCGTTCACGAGTAGTCATTGGATTAAACAATTCTCTGTCGGCGACTCCATTCGCTATAAATACGGCCACGCTCATCTCTGGCGGCGGGTCAAAGTCCATCAACGCTCGAGCGCAAAGCGAGGATCCATGGCGTCGTCGCCAGCCTCTCCTGCTGCTGCTGTTGCGACGGCAGCGGCAGCGGCAGCGGCAGCGGCAGCGGACGCCGTGCGGCGTCTGCGGCAGGACGTGCAGGACTTCTGGGAGCCTCTGCACGGCGTCGCGCGCGTGGACGCGTCGCAACTGTCGGCGCTGCGCTTCTACCGCGAGTTCGTGAGCAAGAGCGTGCCCGTGGTGCTCACGAACGCCATGCAGTCGCCGCAGTGGCTGCGCGCGAGGGAGCGCTGGCAAGACGACGAGTACCTGGTGCGTAAGGCTGGCGACTCGCCCGTGACGGTCGACGTGACGCCCTTCGGTCTCGGCGACGCCGTACTCGAGCTCGACGGCGGCGGCGGACGCGAGGACGCGCTGTTCGTCATGCCCGAGGAGCGCGAGATGACGCTGCGCACCTTCCTCGATGCGCTGGCGGATCGCGACGGGTTCGACGGCGTGCCCTACCTGTCGCACCAGGTATTTGCTTTGGCTCTCTCGCTCTTGCTCTCCCTTTCCATCTCCATCTCTTGGGTGTGACCGCCGCTCGTCCCGTGCCGGTGCGCGCCTGACTGGCTGTGCTGCGCAGAACGACAGTCTGCGGGGCGAGTTCCCGGCGCTGTTCGCGGACGTGCCGCCATGCCTCGCGCTCGCCAAGGACGCGTTCGGCAACGAGCCGGACGCCGTCAATATTTGGATCGGCGACGAGCGCGCCGTGTCGAGCGTGCACAAGGACCACTACGAGGTCTGGACGGTGGCGCTCCGCCTCGATGCGAAGCCGCGACTGATGATCGCTCTCTCCCTCTCTCTCCCTCTCTCTCTCTCTCTCTCTCTCTCTCTGTGGATACGAATGACATGGCGCGCGGGCTTGGCAGAACATGTACTGCGTGGTCAAGGGAGAGAAGCACTTCACGCTGCTGCCGCCGGCGGACGTGGCGTGTCTGTACGAGCGCGAGTACAAGTCGGCGCGGTACCGCCACGAGCACTCGGGCGAGCTCGAGGGCCACCCGGAGGACGAGGCCGCCACGCGCAGGTTCCGCACCAAGTTCTAGCCGAACCACTCGGCCTGGCGCATCCTCGAGGCGCCGGCGACGGGCGACACGCCGTGGATCCCCGTGGACCCGCTGCGCGTCGACGCGGGCCGCTTCCCGCTCGCGGCGCTGCTCTCGCCCGTCGAGTGCGTCGTGCGCGCCGGCGAGGTGCTCTACCTGCCGTCCATGTGGTACCACCGCGCGACGCAGTTGTGCCCGACCATCTCGGTCAACTACTGGCACGACATGGACTTCGACTGCCGATACGTGTACTACAACCTCGCGCGGGAGCTCGCGGCGCTCGCAGCCGGCCGCGCGGACGCCGCCCAGGACGACGAGCAGGCATCCACGGCCTAGAGCGCGTAGGCGAGGCAGCAGTCGACGTGTCCGCAGCGCCTCGGTCGCTCGGCTTGGTGCCAAGTTGCGTTCCCCGCGTCGGAGGCTCGTTATTATCCCTATTCTGTCGCCTCCTCCCTCTACTTGTGCAGGGTCGGGTGGGAGGGGGAGCGAGAGCCCGCCGAGGCCGGAGCGAGGCGACGACGACGGCCGCGAGCTCTTGCCGCCCCCGCTAATCTATTCGTTCGTGCCGCATGACACGCGTGGGCGGACCGGAAGTCGCCCAATCGGTCGGCCGCCCGGTCCATCAGCCGCGGGACTGCGAGTGCGGACTGCTGCTGCTGCTGCCGCCGCTGACGGACGTCGAGCCGAGGATGGAGACGACGACGCTCGGCGCCGACGGCAGCGTGGCCATGGCTACGTCCCAGGACGACAGCCGCTTGGCCTTCATGACGCAGCCAATGCAGAAGCTGAGCGCCTTCTGGGTCACGCCCTTGCCAATGTCCACCGAGACCTTCTTGACCACGATGCACTTGCCGCAGAAGACGCGCCGGCAGACCTGGCACGCCGAGCCGCCCGAGTGCAGCAGCACGCTGCCCAGGCTCTTGAGCGACTTCTCGCACGACGAGCAGTGCGTGTCCGCCTTGGCGAGCTGCCCGTGTGACTGGTGGCTGCGCGCGCGCTCCTCGCTCGCGCGCGTCATGAGCCACGTGAGCTTCTTGACGTGCGCGCACTCGATCATGTTGCCCAGCGCGAGCAGCGCGTCCGAGAAGAGCGTGATGCCGATGCTCTCGAGCACCTCGCCGCCCGGGTCCGAGAAGCCGCGGCAGAAGAGCTCGACGCTCGTCTTGCTGTGCTGCCGCGCGATGAAGCACGACGACACGTGGCCGCGGATGATGCCGAGCTCCGAGAGCTCGGGCACCTCGTCCAGCGGGTAGCTGTGCATGAGGTAGTACGCCACGCGCTCGCCGTTCGAGTCGAGCGCGAAGCCCGTCGACTCGATGTAGACAAAGTCGCGGCGGCGCACGAACGGCCCGAAGCTGCGCGACGTGTACTTGATGCCGAGGAAGCGGCACGGGTCCTCCTCCGTCGGCGTGTGGATGCGCGCGAGCACCTTCATCTCGTCGTACTCGTCCCCGAGGTACGAGTTGCGCAGCCGCCAGCGCGCGAGGTTGTCCGAGAGTCCGCCGAAGGCGCAGTCCTCGACCGTGCCGTCCAGGATGCCTGTGATGACCACCACGGGCGTGCGCGACGGCCGCACGGCGTCCAGCAGCGAGTCCTCCGTCAGGTAGTCCGTGTTGCCCGCGTTGCCCGAGGACGAGGACGAGTTGTTGCTCTTGTGCGCCTCGTCCATGCCGCCGCCCGTGAGGTCTCGGCCGGCCACCTCGGCCAGGTTCATCAGGTGCGGCCGGTCCGGCAGCGACTTGTTGGCCTTGCGCGACCGGTACACGTGCATACGCTCCTTGGAGCGCAGGAACTTCCAGCGCTCCGGGTCCAGTCGCCGGCCGTTCGTGATGAAGTCCTCACTCACGTGCAGCGTCTCGGCCACGAGCTCGTCACCGTACGCGACGAGCTGCGCCTCGCGCGCCGCGTCGAACTGCAGCAGCTCCGGCAGCGCGTTCGGCGGCAGCCTCGACTTCATGCTGGTCATGTACGAGCGCGCTCGCTCGCCCGCCGTCTCCGTCGGCCTCTCTGTCTCTGTCTCTGTCTCTCTGTCTCTGTCTCTGCCTCTGCCTCTGCCTGCGTGTCCGCGTCGGTGCCAACCGGAAGGCTAGCGCCAAACACGCACGCTCCGATCCGCGCTGCTCTGCAAGAAGCCGTCGGTCGACTCGCGCCGGTCGGTCGATCGAGTCGGTCGATCGAGTCGGTCGACCCAATCGGTCGATCCAGTCGCTTCGGCACCGGCGACGGCCGCAACGGACGCAGCAGCTCAAGCGGGGGGCCGGCGGTAAGAGCGGGAGTGGCCGCTCGGCGAGGAGACCGACCGGCCGAGTCGGGCGGCCAGCAGCAGCAGCAGCAGCAGGAGCTAGCGGAGGGAGGAGGAGAAGAGGAGAGGGAGGAGGAGGAGGGAGCGAGCGAGCGAGCGAGCGAGCATCGCCGGCCGGCAGAAGGAGCAGAAGCGGCGGCGGAAGCGGCGCCGAAGGCGGCGGCGCCAGCGCGAGCGACAGGCGGAGCGCGGCGCCGGCGTGAGGCGCGCGTGCAGCTCGGCGCGGTCGGGAAGCCATGGACGGAGCAGAGCGGAGCGGAGCTGCTCGTTCAGGTACACGGTATCCGCTCGCGCGTACCGGTACGCACGCGCGACGGGTGCGGCGCCACGTGGAGACTTGGAGGCTCGGCTCGCGGTTGGTCGGACGGGGTCGCTCGCCGATCGTGGCGGATAGGTGCTACTTTAGCGGGACCGAACGGTGGCGTCGCCTCACGAACGGTGCACACGATGGGACGACGCCGCTGCGGATCGTCGGCTCTTTTCTCCTGGTTGGGACAAACGAAGGAACTTGGCTCGCACCTGCCGAGCAGCGAGGAGGAATCCTTGAGGACGACGCTGCACGCTCATGGAGATGTGCTTGTCTTCCGCGCAGAAGCAGGCGCGAGGCTCGGTTGGGCCTACTTGCGGTCGGTCGGCGGGCCGTTCCCTGCCTCCGAGCCGTTTCAGCAGGTCCAGTAGCGAGGAGCGATAGGCCGCGGCGCGAACAGCGACCTGTTTCAATACATTGTAGGGTATATCGCCTACTTACGAACTCGGCAACGTTGCCAAGAGAGCGAGTGGATGGGTCCAGCCGCATCGTCTTCGAAAGAAATGGCTGCGGCCAGGTGGCGAGTGTGAGTGTGGCGCCGGGCGGCGCTGCTGGCGGATCACAGACCGACGGAAGCGCGAGGCGAGGGAGGCGCGAGGCGAGGGAAGCGGGCGGGGCGGGGGAGTCATGCAGCCTGGCTTTGGCTCGGCGCGCCGCATGCGCATCCCGCGGCCGCAATGCATCTTGGAAACCTGACGGACCGGCCGATTGACGACTGATCCCATCGATCCATCGGGCTGCATCTGTCTGCATGCAGCGGCGGCGGCGGCGGCGGCGGCGCAGTCGTCGTCATCGCCCTCGCTCGTCCTGCATTCCGTGAAGATCTGCTGTTCCGTATCGGCGCCGCGTCTTTCATGAGGAGAACGCAGTGGCACCCTCAATTTCCGTCCGTCCAGCGACCGACCGACCGACAGACGGACGGACGGACGGACGGGCGCGCGGTTGGCAGAGCGAGCGAGCGAGCGAGCGAGCGAAGCGTCGCGCCTGCCTGCCTGCCCGCCTGCCTGCCCGCCTGCCTGCCTGATCGACCGACGCCGACATGTCGCCGCGCAAGCAAGTACAGTGCGCGGCGAGCAGCCAGTTCCGTAGTCAGCGACGGCCGAGAGAGAGAACGAGAGAGAGAAGGAAAGGCGCGTGAAGGGTGAGAAGGAGAAAGAGAGCGCGTGCACGGAAGAAGGAGAGCGAGCCATGGGGCCGGCTGCACCTCGCGACATTGGCTCCAGGCGCCGGAGGAGGAAGGCGTCAATCCAGAGGCTCAGAGGCGGCGCTGGCTGGCTGACTCGGACAGGGGTACGCGTGCCTGAAGTCGCCGCCGCCGCTGGCCGGCCGGCCGTGCCTTCCTGGCCACCCGAGAGAGCGGCACTGCAAGTCAAGTCGCCGGCCGAGCGAGCGAGCGAGCAACCAATCGGTCGGCGCAAAGTGGCACAACGGGCAACTCCCACGTGGCTGCCCCACTGTCACTCAACTGGCAGACGAGCCGCGCACTGCCAGCTTGCTCGTCTGCGCTCGGTGGTTGGTCAAATTCCTCGTCCAATAGTTGCGTGGTGCGCGGATGGCAGGAGCGTTCTTCAAAGATACTTTAGTAGAGAGAGGCGATCAGTTTTCAGCGCGGCGCCAAGCACACTCTGAACTTGCAACATGGCGTCGCGCTCAACAAATTCCGCGTCCATCTGCTTTATGGAGGTTGTTCGCGTTGCCGCGGAAACTGGCGGCTTCCAACGCAGCTCGCCGAGTCCTGCAGCTTCCTCGACGATCTCCGTCACCTCCGCCACGCGCGCGGCGAGCGCGGCGAGCGCAACGCAGCTAGTGGCGTCGGCTTCGCCCCACGCGTCGCGTCGCGTCGCGCCGGCCACACATTCGTTCCATGGGAAAATTTCACGATTCGCACCCATTCCGTGCCATTGCTATCAATTTGGGCACGCGACCTGCACTCTGGACAGCCGAGCACACATCACGCAACCCGGCAGGCAAGCAGGCAGGCAGGCAGGCAGGCAGGCAGGCAGATGCACCGCGTGCGATTCACACGGTCGCTTTGCCGCTCAGTGAGGTCCAGCGCGCACCGCGACGACTCGTTGCGGCGATGAATGGATGGATCTCGCGCTGGCGAGGCTTACTGTACTCGAGTAGTGCGATCGTCGCCGGCATCGAAAAGACAACGCGAGCGATAGCACAACCGGCACGACAAGCTCGCTCTTCCGCAGCGCGCACGTCGCGGCGGCGGCAGCCGAGGCGTGGTATCTCGAGACTCAGGGTGGGTGCGCGTGTCCGCAGGACACAGAAGAAGCGCACGCGCTCGTGCGTTCTTGTCGGCCCAGCTGTGGGCGGCCAGACACGGCGGCGGCACTCGGCTGGACGGGCGGCGGGCTCGAGCTAGTCGACGAACGACCGCGTGTCCAGCGGCGAAGCCAGTCGTGCTCTCATCCGAGCACGACGGACGAACATGCCGAGGGGTCCTTCCTTCCCCCCTGCGCCGCGGCGGCGGACGGATCTCTTCGACGGACTGGCTAGCACAGCGCAAGCTTTGCGCCGAGCAACCAGTCGACGTCGAGGCTCGACGCGCGACTCCAACACGCAGCCACGCAGCCACGCAACTGGCGGCGGCTTCTCTGCGTCATCATCGCCCGCACGCTCGTGCCGATGATGCAGAAGCCAACGCTGCCTCGATCCCACCCGCCCCATCCCGAGCGGAAGTCGCGTGCGCGGCGCGCATCGGGCTCGCCGCTGCAGCGCGAGCGGCCGCGGTGAGCAAGCCTGCCCCGCCCGCCATTGCAGCCGCGCGGCATCGACCGACCGACGGCGTGGACGCTGGCGTTGGCGTTGCCGCCGCAGCTACGAGCATACACTTGCGCTCTGATTTGTCTGTCGTTGATTGTGCGCGAGGCGTAAAGTAGATAGCGCGAGGCTGCAATCACTTTGTGTGTGGTTAGGCGACAACTTCCGTCTGGTGAATGCTGCGTTGGGACAGCGGCGGCGGGTTCTCCGACTTGGCCAATGGTTGTCACAATGCTGCGGCGCTCGGCCACCTGCGAGGTTCTTCAGTGCGGCTGTCAAGGCCTGGACGCACCCGTTGGCACCCGCGTTCCCAATACAGCCACTATATGCCGCATCGAGCTTACCATGTCGCGTACCCATTTCTCGAGCTTTTTTGTGACAAAATTCTGGCGCTCACGACCCGACGACGTCAACCGTCAAACTGCGAGAGTGCTTGTCTGTGCTGCACGCCTCCGGTCGCTCTAGCCCAGTGCCTTGATGGCTCTTTACCTCTAATGCACTGATTTACTCCCCGTCTTGTCCCAAATGGTTCCGATGCGTCACGCGCTCCGCGAGCGAGAGAGCTGCTCGACCTATTCCTGGGACGACGCGCTCGCTTCCTATGCTGTTGCAATGCGCGCGCGCGCGGCGTGCCCAGCCCAGGCATCCTCTCCGCCTCCCAACCCTAGCGCAGCTTCTTAGGGCTCCGCGTCGTCCTCCCTCCTCCACCAGCCCCGAGCGGCGCCGCGTCGGGCGGGCTTCTCTGGCCTGAAGAGGTCGCTCAGCGCCGGCCCAGTCTGGCTCTGCATCCCCTGCCCTCACTCGTCTGGCAGCGCACCGCCGCGGCGCCGCGGACAGCCAGCAGCACTCGCTCACTCACTCACTCGCTCGCTCGCTCGCTCGCTCGCTCCCGAACGCGCGACCGGCTGTAGCGACTGGCAGTAGCGACTGGCAGGACCGAGCCATGGGCAAGGTCAGGGTGCCCGACGGACTGCTGCCGCCGCAGCTCAAGCTGACGCGAGGCCAGGAACAGGAGCTGAGCGACCTCGCGGACCGCCTCGTGGCGGAGACCATGCAGGCGAACGCGCTCTTCCTCTCCAACGGGCGGTCGCTCCCGCGCGACCAGTGGAAGCTCGCCAAGACGCGCGAGCAGGTGCAGGTCTACCGCTCGCGGCGTGCCCGCCAGAGCGACGAGGACAGCGCAGGTCCGCAGCGGCCCCGTCTGCTCTCCAACAACGCCTTCACCGAGCGGCGCGCCGGGCGGCACACGCGCACGCGCTTCGGCTCGGCGGGGACGACGTCGAGCCGCCGCACGTCGTCGATCGACACCAACTCGTTCAGCGTGTGCGAGGACGAGTCGGGCAGCCTGCTGATGCAGTCCAAGCCGCACCACGTGCCGCTCATCGTGGCCTCCGGCGTGCTCAAGGGCACGGTCGAGGACGTCGCGTTCGGCTCGCTCGCCAACTCGGAGTACGCGTGGAGGCAGCGCTCGGTCTACGTGAACGACAGCATGAACAACGGGCGGCGGCTGCTGGCGACGCTGCAGCGGCCGACAACTGACGACCCGTTCCGGTTCCTCGGCATCAAGTGGAGCACGCGCGACTACGGCACGTTCATCAAGCGGCGCGACTTCCTCGTGCTCGAGTCCACGGGCATCGCGCTCGACTGGGACGGCGAGCGCGTCTTCTACGACCTCTCGCACTCGATCGAGCTCGCGCAATGCCCCAACCCGGCGTCTCTCGACCTCGACATGATCCGGTGCAACCAGTCCATTTGCTTCTTGTCGCGCCAGCTTGACCAGGGGCAGATCGAGGTGTACTGCCGCGGGTTCTCGGACGCCGGCGGCGAGGTGCCCGAGGCCGTCGGCGCGTCCATCGTGGCGTCGGGCATCGCCGACATCGCCAACATCGTCGAGTGCTCCAACCTCAAGAAGCTCGGCTACAAGATGCAGCTCGACCGCTTCTCGTGCAGCACGGGCGGCCACTCGACCTCTTCTGGCCGCGCGCCGCAGTCGTCACTCGAGGTGGTGGCCGACGAGGGCCACGCCGAGTGCGGCGTCTGCGGGAAGGACCTGCACAAGAAGTTCAAGAGCCTGCTGCACGCGGGCTCGGTGTGCCGGATCTGCCGACAGGTATGTCGTCAATCTTTCTCGGTCACGAAGTGGTGCTCGAGCGGATCTAACGCGCGCGACTGTCGCTCGACAGGCTATCTGCGGCAAGTGCACAGTCCAGAAGAAGCTGCTGCTGGACGTCGGCGAGGACGCGGCGCTGAGGCAGTTCGGCTTCTGCCTCCCGTGCGTGATCAGCGCCAACAAGTCGTCTGCGTGGGACGTGGCGCTCGCGGGCGTCGCCCCCGTCAGTCCGTAGACGGTCGACGCCGCGGCCGCTCCGCACGCGCGGAGCTCACCCGCGAGCGCCTCCTCTCGCCATCCCTCCACGCCGATAGACGCCGCGCCTCCAGGCCAATTGTAATATTAGAGCACGCGCTTGCCTGCACAGTGTTGAAGTTGCTCGCTCGCTCGTCCACTGTGTCCGTTAGCACGACGGCGGTGAGCAGCTACGCTGCGGAGGATGGGCATCCGGCCGGGAGCTACGTCACTGGCGCGGCTCGTCTGCTGCTTTCGCGTTCCAGTGGTGCGACCAGCGTCATCCAAGGACGCCGGGACGTCGGGACGTCAAGGGCGAGCGCGGCCTCTACGCTGCTGCCGCCGAGTGGTGTGAGCGCGGTGGATGGTGTATGTATTGTGCAAGCGAATGCAGATCTCGTGCGGGCGGCTGGCGCGTGGCGACGGCCTGCCCGACCGCTCGCCGCGCTCAGCCGATGTCGGGGTACGAGATGCGGCCGTCCCAGCGCTGGCAGACGTGCCAGAGCGCGCGGTAGCTGATGCGGCGCATGGGCGTCAGTCGGTGGTCCTGGATATGCGCGACGACGACCGAGAGGTTGATGTTCCCGGCGAGCTGCTCGGTCAGGAGCTTCATGAACATGATGATGTACAGGTCCTTAGCGCGCACGAGCGCGTCGCAGCCGCCGAGCATCACGAAGCCTTCGTCGCGAACGGCCTTGGAGCACGTCAGGTACTGCACCGCCGTCTTGCGGCTCTCGCCGTCGCGCACCTCCACCTCCTTGCTCACGAGCGTGTTGTAGTAGTAGTACTCCCCAAGCGGGCCGCCGCAGCCGTAGGCCTCGAAGGATGTCATCAGGTCCGGCAGGCGCTCGTCCCGCGGGTAGTACTCGTGCTTGTTGCGGTACCACTGCAAGATCTGGATGAGGCCGTAGGCGAACGGGTGCGCGATGAACACGGCGAGGCATACGTAGTGCTGCTTGAAGAACATCTTGGTCTCGTTGCACTCGCTCGCGCCGAGCGCGCAGGACGCGGACGTCGCGACGACGTAGTGCTCGGTGTCCTCGACGAAGAGCGACCAGAGGAAGATGGCGAGCGAGGCGAGCATCCAGACGATGCGCAGGAAGTAATACGAGTCGTTGTTGGACATCTTGGGCCACAGCGACACGGCGGCGCGCACGTCGAGCTGGTGCAGCAGGATGTAGCCGACGCCCGAGACATACACGACCTTCTTGTTGAACACTTGGACGAGCGCGTCGTTCGTACCGACGTACGCGATGTCGAAGATCTGGTAGTACAGCACGTAGAGCAACTGCAGCGAGATGATGCAGAACGTCGGCAGGCGCAGGATCTGGTGGACGAGGTGGAAGGTGCGCATCGCGCCGTTGCGCACCGCGAGGATCAGGATGAAGATCAACAGCGCCAGCGCCTGAGCGGCCACGGCGAAGGTAAATTGCAGCCGCGGGAGCGTGATGTCGGCGCCGGCGACGCGGTACATGGTCACGTATACATACGGCGTGGTCGCGTCCGGCGCCGTGATCGTCAGCTTCTCCGCCAGCGTCGAGCCGTACGTGTTCTGCGAGATGATCTCGTCGAAGCTTTGGCGCTTCTTGGACGGAAGTGTCAGTCCCTGGCCCGTGCCGGACTTGGCCACTAGGTAGAACATGCGGGCGCGAACTGGCGCTGGCAGGTTCATGACGTCGAACCACTGGTTCGTCGGTCCCTTTTCGGCGTATCCGAACGCTCCGGAGACGGCGCGGATGTCGGCCAGATTGGGTGTGACTTCGACCGTGTCGAGATTGCTCCCGGTGCACGTGGGCGGCTCCGTGAGACCGACGAGGACACTCTCGCGCGTGTTCTCGATCCAATTGCCGGTCGCCACGAGTCCACCAATGTCGGCGGGCGTGACGAGCGCTTGGACGTACTGCACGCTGACGAACTCGGAGCCGTTGCGGCAGAGCCCGTAGGCGCTCACGCCTCCCTGGTGCCCCGTCATGACAATGCACTCGGGAGCATTGGCGTTCGACGTGTCCAGGATCGAGCACGCGCCGTTGTACTGGCCACCAGTGTAGCTGCTCGCGTCGAGGAACGAGAAGTTGAGGAAATTGGTGTCAGCCGGCTGGGGGAACCACGAGACGGCCGTCTCTCCCGAGTTGACCTTGTTCATGAACACGTCGAAGAAGCCCTGACCCATGAGCCTGGCCTTGGCGTACTTGCCGAGCTTCTTGACGACGAGGCCGCTGCTGTCCTGCATCCGCTCGGCGTCGATGGAGCTGTCGAACAGCGGCGCCGAGGTGATGCCGAGCGCGATGAAGAGCAGCAGCAGCCCGAGCACGGCTTGCGTGCGCGACGCCTCGCCTGGAGGCAAGATGGGCTTGCCGTCGCGCAGGTTGCAGTCGCGCAGGTGAATGGGACGAAGGTTGTGGTAATTCTGCGACACGAGGTCCGTCTCGAGGTACTCGATCTTGCTGCGCGTGCGCGGCTCTCCCTTGAGGTCCTTCACCCGCCTGGACGTGGTGCGCATTGCCGCCTTGACCTTCGTGCCGAAGGAGCTCAAGCTGTCGTCGTCGCCGATCGCTCCGGGAACCGGCGACGGGAGCACCACGTCGCACGTGGCCGCGATGCTTGCGTCCACGCTTGAAGTCGCAATCGGTGGCGGGTCGCCGAGCTTCTGGTCGTCTACCATGGTGATGCAGGCGACGCTGTGGGTTGCTGACGGAAGCTGGGGCTGCTGGTCGATACGGACGCGTCCGATCGGATAATGACGCTCCAGATTGGCGTCGAGGGGCGGGAGGTCCTGCACGAGCTCCGCACAGGGTCGTCATGGATCTATTTGCAGTCGAGTGGTTTCGAAAGTGCTCCCGACTTGGAGCGATCCATCGCGGTCGCATCATATTTGGACATGGAGATAGATACCCCGCACGTCGTATTTAGACGTCGTGTGTGTGGGGATTCGAGAAACCTGCTGCCACATTGGGCGAGAGCGAGGAAACCCCCATGACTCGACTGAGCGAGGGCGATCCGGGACACATCTTGGCAGCGGATCGATCGCATGGACGCCCTCGTGCACGGTCGCCTCGAGACATTTCCTCTTGAGCTGAGTATAGGCGAGTCACCCGCAGCCTCGACAGCACAGCGTCGGCCGAACAGGAACAACAGCGACGCGTGCGATAGAGCAGAGACACGCAAGCGGACGACGCCGCGAGCGAGCGAGCGAGCGAGCGAGCGAGCGTCGGTCAGACAGCCATGAACCGCCACAGTCTGTCGATGGGACGCGAGTCCGTGGCCACAAACGCGGATCGCAGAGGAGCACGCGGCGCGAGCGAGCGAGGCGACTCCCAAGTGAGCCGCATACATACAGAGTCGGTCTCCGCCGTGATGTCCTTTTCCTCGTCAGTGTCCCCACCTCGAAGCGTTCAGAGCTCTCGCATTACGCGTCCATCCGGTGTCACTGTCTTGGGCTATAGAGGTCGAACGGCGCCGCATTCGCGCGTGTCTGAGCTCTAAGCTTTGAGCGAGAGCGAGAGCGAGAGCGAGCGGATCGATCGGCGTCCAGAGCGCCATTCTGTCGATTCGCGCCGTCCAACGCCGGCACGAGCGAGCGTGTCGAGCCGACATGAAGTTCCAGCTGGCGGACGACGCCTTCCCGGCACTGACGCTGGCGAGCGACCGCCGCGAGGAGATCGCGCACCAGGTCGAGGCGCTCGTGGCGCACACGCTGGAGCTCAGCGACAGCTTCTCGGACGCGCACCAGCAGCTGGACGCGCACGCGTGGAAGCTGCTCAAGTCCAAGGAGAAGGTCCGCATCTTTCGCTCGCGGCGGTCGCACCGAGCCGATAAGGCGGCAGCGGCGGCGGCGGCGGCGGCACTGGCCGGCCATGAAACGAGCAGCGCCGTGCGCGCGCACGTACGCAGCGACAACAGCGCGCTGAACCGTGTCTGGGCGGAGTGGTCGCCGACATCCTCGTCCTCGTCCGAGTCCTCGTACTCGAGCGGCCCGTCGTATCACCGGCCGGACGGCGCGGCGTCGACGCCGCTGTCCGCGTCCTCGGCCTCGCTCACGTCCGCGCCGCCGCGGTCGTCGACGCGCCATCTGATGCGCCAGCGCATGCACAAGCTGCTGTCGTCCGCGTCCTCCTCCTCGTCCGCCTCGACGGCCTCGACGCTGTCGTCACAGTCGTCGACGCATGCGCTCGCTGCCAGCAGCTCGCACCTGGAGCAGAGCGGCGTGGGGAACCCGCGCGCGCCGGGCGAGCGAGTGCCGATGCTCGTGGTGACCGGCCACGTGAGCGGCACGGTCGAGGACGTGGCGCTCGGGTGCCAGGCCGACACGCTGACGCACTGGCTGCAGCGCGACGCGTTCCTCGGCAACGAGTACGACAGCTGCCGCCTGCTGGGCACGCTGCAGGAGCGCACGGCGCAGGAGCCCTTCCGCTTCCTCGGCGTCAAGTGGGCGGCGCGCGCGTTCGGCAAGTTCTCGTCGCCGCGAGACTTCATCTTCGTCGAGGCCACGGGTGTCACGCGCGACGCGCGCGGCCAGAGCGTGTGCTACTACGTGCAGCAGTCGGTCGAGCTGCCCGGCTTCCGCGAGTTACTGGACGCGGGCCTCATCCGCGGTTTCATGTCGACGTGCATCACGTTCCGCGCGAGCGACGTCGACACGGTCGCCTTCTTCGGCCGCGGGCTGCTGGACGCGCGCGGCGACATGCGCCGCAGCGTCGGCTGCAGCCTTCACGCCGACCGCCTGCTGGCCGTGGCGGACATTGTCGACTGCGCGCTCGCGTACAAGCTCATGTGGTACGTACAGCAGCAGCAGCAGAGCCAGCAGCGCCGCCAGCGCGCCGGAGAGCGCTGGACCTTGTCTCCCAAGTGCGAGAGCTGCCACAAGAGCCTCAACAAGTTCGGCACGCTCGTGCAGTCCGGCGGTGCCTGCCACTGCTGCCGACGGGTGAGTGCGCTCGTCTGGAGGCCGCGAGCGGGGCGAGGGAACTGCAGAGGGACTAACCGCGTGCCTCGCTCGTGTCTCTGCGCGTCCAGACCTTCTGCGGGAGGTGCACGGTGAGCAAGAAGATCGCGCTGCCCATGGGTGACGAGATCCTCCTCAAGATGCTGCCGTTCTGCATGCATTGCATCCTGCAGGCGCGGCAAGTCGCGGCTAGCGATGTCGCGCTTGGCACGGCCGAAAGCGCGTGATATCCGTGGCGTGACGCGTGAGAATAGTCTGGCGCTGGCCGTTGGGAGCGGAGCTGCAGCGGACGCGGATATTTATACTTCTCCAACGCTTCAGTTCGATGCTGAAGCTCCAGAACCCGTCCATGTCGCGTTGCTGGTGGCACCACAAGCGCTTTAGACTGCTGCTGGCCAAATTCAGAGCTCTTGGCTACAATTGGACGGGTCTGTGTTGGTACGAGACGGCTGCTTCCCTGCCATCTCTTGACCGCTTTGATCGCTGGTGTTGCGGTTGAACGTCTCTCGTCTGCTAATCCAGCCCTAGAATGGCTGCGATCGCGCCGGTGCCCAAGTTCTCATCTGTCCAGTCAGTAGAGTCCCGTGAAGCGCGCCGTGCTGCTCTGGCGAGACCTCTCAGCGATACGTCGAGCCGCCAGGCGTTCGTCGGCGTCCTGCTACTCTTCTTCTCGCTCGGTATCGCGGCCGGCCCGCTGTTCGACGGCTCGTTCGACGCCGAGAGCATGCGGGACAACGACGGACTGCTCGTGCGGAAGAATGCATCGTACGCCAAGGCGTACTTCATGGGATCCGGCTTCTTCAACGCGTTCGTCGACAGAACCCGCTCAAACGCGACCGCGTCCTCGTGGTTCCCACAGCCATATGACTCGGACTTCCTCGGATTTCCATTCCTCGACCAGTCCGACTTCGCCAATGGACCGTGCGCCATCTTGGACGCCTCTCCAAGCGCCAAGTCGCTCGATTGCATCATCACGACGGGGCACGAAGGGGGAGTGAGCGCCTACGGCTTATGCCGCAATGGATCCGAGTTCGTGAGCATCCACTACTTGCTACTGCTGGTGACGCCGACAGACATCGGAGGACTGCTATCGGCCGGGACATGGGTCGAGAACCTGCGTGAGGTCATCATGGTCGGCCTCTCCTCGCCACCCGAGTGCGTCGGCGACAACAAGCTCGTGATTCACCCGGACCTGTCGGATCTTCGAGAGATGACAGGCGCCTTCGAGCGTGCTCCTGCTGATCGTGTGAACCGCTGGTTCGACATCGTCACACTACCAGTGCCGGTGCTCAAGCGACTGTTCTACGTGGCAGGGAAGCAAGACAATCGGCAGGGACTCGTCCTGCCTTCTAGGAAGCGCCAGTGCTTCGACAACATCATTGCTCAGAACGCATTCGGCGCCACTTTAGCCGATAGGTTGGAGTTCGTGGCTCCGTTCCGCGCCAGCAAGTACGTGTACATCACGCTGTACCGCGTCGCGGGTGCCGAGATCGAGCTCCCACGGCTCCAGTTCACCTTCGCCGTCGCAGCTCAAGCATTGCTGCTGCTGATATTCTTCCTGTGCATTGCGACCCGCAACTCGTCGCTCGACACGTACCACCTGGTTCAGCAGATCCTGCGCTTGCCGACGTTCTGCCTCATCTCGCTCCAGCTGCTCTACGTGCTGTACTACCAGATCTTCGGCATCTCGTTCGTCGCGAACAACACCGCGGCAGGAGTGATCTACACCAAGAAGATCGTGTACGCGACTGGCGTGAGTTTCATCCTGCTGCATCAACTCGACGTGCGCGCGGCCATCACGCTGTGGCCCAAGATGGCCAACAACGACTCGTACTACTTCGCGCGGATCGTGTGGATGCTCGCATCGCTAGGCGTCGTGGTCTGGTCGCTGCTCGTGCGCAACCCAGATCACTACATCGTACGAACATTGTCGACATGTACGCTCGGCGCGAGCGAGTGCAACATCACCAGGCGCATGCTCTTCCAGCACTACGTGTGCCTGTGTGTTCTTATCGCCCATCCAGCTGTGTACGGGGTCATACAAGTGATACACTGGCGCAGGAACCCGTCCGAGTACCTTGCAGCAGGCGCTCGCACGGCACCAGATCAGGAGACGTCATTCGAGCGCGTCGCATGCGGCGGAGCGCTGACCGAGTACTATTACTACAACACGTTGATCGCCACCGCTGCGCCGGATGGCTCGCACAAGACCCGCGGGTACGCGACGTGCCCCAAGGCAGTTCGTGACGAAGGGTTCGTACTGTTAGGAGGCTGCGGCCTGCTTGTGCGTGCCAAGGATCTGTACGTGGTTCTGCTGATGAAGTTGGTGAATTGGCGCGTGGCCGGCCTCGTGAACCTCTCCATCGTCGTGGCGTTCATTGTTGACGACCAAGTGACGGCCATGCGGCGGATTAGTTATCAGTCCCTCTGGGTCGTGTGCCAACGCTGGGACGGCCGTATTTCGTACCCGAGCGTCGGTTAATGAAGCCTCTAGCTGTGTCGACCTGCTCTCTTGGAGTAGGATTAGACATCTTGTATCAGCTGGAGGTACTGCCACTCTCACTCCGACACACATGTGACCTGTTGACCACAAGGCTGAGCAACCAGAACGCTCTCGGCGTGAATCGCATCCATGGTGCCTGCAAATCGCATCGAAGCTTGCTTTTCTCATCGCTTTGCAGTCGTCGATCTCATTAACACGCCTCGATCAAACTTACGTGGGATTGTGGAGCAGATGCGCAATTTCGCTCCATGGCTTCCTGGAAGATGGTGCAGTTGACTCCTTGCTTGCGCAGCAATCGCGACGCTGAATAGAGATCTCGGACGCCGCGGAATCTCTGTCTGCACATCGGCACGATGCGTCATTCTCTGCGACTTGCTGGTTTGGAAAGGCAACGTACGGAGCGCACGGCGGTGCAGCGGCGTCATCAAGCAACAATCAGATAGATCTGCGCCGATGGGATGTGTATCTTTGACAGAATTCGTCTACGTCGAGCGCACATCGGAGCGGAGCGCATCAAGCATATGTCACGCTGCGTGTGTGGCGTGGGGGTCAGTCGCTCCGCTCCATCGAGCTCTCGAACGGTGAATCGGCAACTGCCTGTCCCGTCCTGCCGCTCTTCGTAGCGACGCGTGGTAATCAGTGGAGGCGTCCGAAATTCTCTCTCCCCATCGCTAGCGATCCGTTCGATCATTGCTCTCTTGACTGTGATTGTCCGACACAGGCAGTTTGCGGTAGCAGAGTTGTCCCCGCGAGATCCATTTCCTCACAACTGAGCACGGAGGCTTTTTTTGTCTCTGTTGCTTCGCCTCATTCCGGAATTCACTCCGTCACGCCCATCGGATCTCAGCCTCTTGGTTCGCTCATCGCCAAGCGTCGACTATGCAGAGACTCTTCGCCGTGGTTCTTGGCGCTGTTGCGCTCGCCACTGCCTCTGCTTCCGACTACTGCGGCCAATGGGACAACACCAACACCGGCCGCTACATCGTCTACAACAACCTGTGGAACATGAAGAATGCGACGTCGGGCGGTCAGTGCACCGGTGTGGACAGCGTCAGCCCCAGTGGCGACACGATCGCATGGCACACTGCGTTCTCGTGGGCCGGCAAGCCGGCAGAGGTCAAATCGTACGCGAATGCTGCTCGGATCTTCACGCCGGTACAGATCTCGAGCGTCTCGTCCATCCCGTCGACGGTCAAGTACTCCTACACGGCGTCCGGCAGCCCGGTCCTGGACGTGTCGTACGACCTGTTCACGAGCTCCACCGCCAAGGGTAAGAACGAGTTCGAGCTCATGATCTGGCTGGCCGCGCTGAACGGCGCGGGACCCATCTCAAGCACGGGCAAGAAGATTGCGACCGTAACCATCAGTGGCACTTCCTTCAACCTGTTCAAGGGCCCGAACGGCAGCACGACCGTGTACTCGTTCGTGGCGACCAAGACCACGACGTCCTTCTCGGCCGACCTCAAGCTCTTCTTCGACTACCTTGTCCAGAATCAAAGTTTTCCCGTCTCGCAGTTCCTCAACACGGTCGAGTTCGGCACCGAGCCCTTCGTTGCCTCGAACGTCAAGCTCACGGTTTCCTCCTACTCGGCCAAGGTTGTCACTGCGTAGAGAAAGGGGCCCTGAAAACGTGCGAAGCAGCACGACAGACTTCTTTGCAGGTGAGAGGTGGCATCGCGACTGTCGTGCGAGCAGCGACGCATACCGCTCTGTTCAATGTGAGAATTGGTGCGTTGCTATCCACAGGATCACGTTTGTTGCCGTGGACGAACCTTGATCTTGAGATCGTGAGGTGTCGCTCAGCGACCGAGAAATGCAAAGCTCGCGCGCTGCGCCGCCGTCGCTCCATCGCTTCATCGCGAGTGGCCGCGCTCTGGGAGGAGGACGCGTCGACACATCGCAGCATGTGCAGCGCGGACGGAGACCTCGGCAGCGCATGTCTGTGCTCAGGAGAGTGTGCATTACGCTGCACAATACTATCCCGCTTGCCGTTTTCTACCGATGGAGCAGCTCGGCGAACGAGCTCGAGCACGAAGCGGATCGAGTGGAAGCACGCCGATGGCCGCCGCCATGACTAAGAAGATATGAACGAGCACCGTCGTGTGATCCATCGGCACGTTTCCTGAGGTCAAGTCCATGACGAATATGTTCTTGTTTGACAGTTCGAGGCTGTAAACTCGGATGCTTTGTCCATCTGCGATCGGTTGAGGGGTCACGTCCGCCTCCTCGCCTTTACGTTCGGCGTTCTCATCTGTTTGTGCGGCAGCTCGGGACAAAGCAGCGGTCGTGTATTCAACTCACTATCGCCCCGTGTTTCTGAGACCGTGCGCTCGAAACGACGTGGACAGCTGGGAATTGGAAACGGCGCGGAGAGCAGGAGCAGATCACGCCATCGTTCGAACAGCAGATGAAAGCAGGGTTTTCAGAGCCCTTGATATTCGATGAGCGATGGAACATGGTCGTCTACAACTCGGTTATGCATATAAATTGGCCTTTGAAAGCTGTTGGATAGTGTAAAATGTGATGGAGGATTATGGTCTACTGACGCATTGAACTGCGCGCTGACTGCTTGACGCCAATCTGGCAACGAGATCAAGGACGTGAGTCGCGCGCCGCCCCGATTTGCTGACCAAGGCGACTGGATCAAGACTGCGATTGCTCTCTGCAACCGAGGCATTGCTGGCAGGGAATTGGACATCCTCGAGGCCCGCGGCCGCCCCCGGCTCGCTCGCTCATTCTTCATTTGCCTCCTCGAACAGCAAGTCGCTTCTCGTCCGATTCGATCCAAGCAGCAGCAATGAAGGGCCTTTTCGCCGCGATCCTCGGCGCCATCGCCGTCTCCGCCGCTGCGGCCTCCGACTTCTGCGGCCAATGGGACTACGTGAGCTCGGGCAAGTACATCGTGTACAACAACCTGTGGGGCAAGGCGCAGGCGACGTCGGGCAGCCAGTGCACTGGCGTCGACAGCGTCAGCTCGAGCGGCAAGACCATCGCGTGGCATACGTCGTACTCGTGGGCGGGTGGCGCCGGCCAGGTCAAGTCGTACGCGAACGCGGCGCTGCAGTTCACGCCGAAGAAGATCTCGGCCATCTCGAGCATGCCGACCACGGCCAAGTACTCGTACACGCTGACGGGCAAGCCGGTCGCGGACGTGTCGTACGATCTCTTCACGAGCTCAACCTCCGGCGGCAGCAACGAGTACGAGATCATGATCTGGCTGACGGCGCTTAACGGGGCCGGCCCAATCTCGAGCACCGGCAGCGCCATCGCGAACGTCGGCATTGGCGGCGTGACCTTCCACCTGTTCAAGGGTCCGAACGGCAGCACGACCGTGTACTCGTTCGTGGCGCACAAGTCGGTCTTCTCCTTCACGGCCGACCTCAAGGAGTTCTTCACGTACCTGATCAAGAAGCAGGGCTTCCCGTCCTCGCAGTACCTGAACGTGCTCGAGTTCGGCACGGAACCCTTCTCGGGCTCCAACATCAAGATGACGGTTTCTTCATACTCGGCTGCGGTCAACTAACTCCGTTGGCCGTGACAGGAAGAAGCAGTAGAGAACGTGCCGATCTTTCAATGCTCTTCAATGTTTCATGTACCCTCCCTTCTAACAATGTGAATCGATTTGATGTTCGTGTGGTCAAAGACTCTGGATCTGGTCAGAGCTCCAGGCGCAAATGGCACGACATCTCGAGCCAACGAACGATCGGTGGTCCCCGACTCGATGGGTATTGATGCATGGGAGTGGCCTTGAGCCCCATGCTACCACCAGCGCTTGCTTCTCTCGCGATCCCTCGATGTGCACGACAACTAAACGGCCTCGATCGGCTAACAGAAGCGCTCGGTGTGCCTGTCTGCCTTCCCGAGACTCCAGCTCTCATCAGCACTTGCAGCTCCTTTGCTGTCGCCTAAACACGCTCCGAGTCGGAGTTCACTGCATGTGCATTTCTATCTTGAGGGGGTTGTCTGTGCGACTGTGACGGCGGTTCTTGATCCTCGACGATCGGACAGACCCGTTAGCGACTGGACGAAGGCACGAGAGATGAACTCGGTCAACCTTTTCGGCAGCTACAGGATCAAGCTGATCATGAAGGATTCGACGAAATCTGGGGAGTTTGCGAGCGTCGGGTCGTCCGCAGTGAAAGCGATCGGATCCACTGAGCTCGCGCGAACTTATGATGTCTCCAAGGCCACGCCGACGCGTGTTGCAGACCCGGTCCGCCGTCCATGTCCCTTGAGACGAGCTGCAGCTAGGAAAGGAGTTCGCATGGCGTCGCGGAAGCCAAGCAAGGGGTCACTCGTCTCGATCGTCTACTGTTCGCCGACCGTCATCGTCATGACCTTCAGCATTTCCACATGGCGCTCTGCTCTGCCTCATGCCCGCGCGATCCGATCAAGAGCAGCGCGACCCCGCTCCTTCACGATCATCCGGCTAGCTTAGCGTTCAATCTGTGCTACAGCTGCGCGGGGCTCCACGGGCGGTCGCTGCGGCCGAGAACGCAGCCTCGTGAATCTCGGTCGACGGCGACGACCGGCTCATTCTCCAATTGCGCACCGAGGAGCCGAGCCGCCGACATTGCATCGTCTCCGTCCATCTCGAAAGCCATGAAGTGTCTGCTCGCCGCCGCGCTTGGCGCCGCCACTGTGGCGTCCGTCTCGGCCACCGACTTCTGCGACCAGTGGGGCTCAGCCACGGCCGGCAACTTCATCGTCTACAACGACCTGTGGGGCATGTCGTACGCCGACTCGGGCAGCCAGTGCACGGGCGTGGACAGCGCGAGCGGCAACACGATCGCGTGGCACACGTCCTACACGTGGACCGGTGCCTCGTCGCAGGTCAAGTCGTACGCGAACGCGGCGCTGCAGTTCGACGCGACGCAGGTGTCGACCATCTCGTCCATCCCAGTGTCGCTCGAGTACACGTACTCGTGGGCGAAGGGCCACAAGCCGGTCGCTGACGTCTCCTTCGATCTCTTCTCGAGCTCGAGCGCCAGCGGCAGCAACGAGTACGAGATCATGATCTGGCTGGCCGCGCTCAACGGCGCCGGTCCGATCTCGAGCACCGGCAGCGCTATCGCAACGACGGCTGTCGGCGGCGTCTACTTCCAGCTCTACATGGGTATGAACGGCGACGTGACCGTCTACTCGTTCGTGGCCAAGAAGACGACCACGTCCTTCTCGGCCGACCTCATGAGCTTCATCAACTACCTGTCCGAGAACGAGGGCTTCCCGACCTCGCAGTACCTCAACACGCTCGAGTTCGGCACCGAGCCGTTCACGGGCAACGACATCACCATGAAGGTCTCTTCTTACACCGTCGAGATCGAGACGTGAGCGATTCCGACCGGAGGCGACGGACAGTAGCCGATAACCCGAACTGCGTAGTCCATGTGAATTGATGTCACGGCCGCGCCAACGCGTGTCGAAGCTGCAGTGAAACCGATCTTCATACGCTTCTTGCTCTCCGCCGTGCGTATGTGTTCTCCGTTGGATGTGTGTCAACCGCCTGTAAGCGAGTGGGAAGCGCGGCAGCGTCGCCATCGCGGTGCGAACCCGATCGGCGACTCGCGCCGGCAGTCAGCATCAACGCGGCTCCGTCACCTGGAGCGTTGCCGATCGCTGCGCCACGCCTCTCGGTACTCTACATGCACACGCGCGGCGGCTACGGTGGACCCTTCGCACCGACGCTGATCGTCTCGCAAGTCTCCAGTTGAGGCGGATGGGACGACGCTGTCCGACGTGGAGGAGGCACAGCGGGAAGAGGCGCTCGCTCGCCGCCTCGGTGGTTTGTCTGGTCAGGCAATCGAGGATTGGGCATTGGCGGCTGGCAGGAAGGTCATCAACCTGATTCGTCATGCGCAGCACAGTCGATCACGCCAACTTGGGCTCCGATCGACGGACTACTCCCGGTCGGCGCGTCGAGCGTCTGGGACCGAACGAGCCAACGCGCTGCGCTCGCTCTCGATCCGTGGACGCGGACGACGAGGCCGATGGACCTGCGCGACTGTCCGCCGCCTCGAAGGCCGAGCGAGCGATCTGGGGCTCCGTCGCGCGGTTCGCGAGCAAGCCAAGCAAGCCAAGCAAGCCCGAGGCGCGTTGAATCTCGCGCGAGCGATTGCGATTGCCTCCTCGCGCCGTCGTTGGGCTGGCACGGATGTGCGGCCGGTCTTCTACCGCGTGCCACTCCCGCCGGTCATGGCGTCGCGGCTGGGCAAGCAGTTGCTGGCGCCAGTCACCTCTTCGGACGCGCGATGTACTATATTTCGAAGGTCTCAATCGGATTGAGCTGTAGTGGGACCTTCCGTATTGATGCATAAAATACGCTGTCGTATCCATCCGCGCAGGTTTGCACCCGCCTTTGCGAGTGGGACACAACAGTGCAAGTTGCAAGTTGCAACGCTGCCTGCTCGAAGTGAGGCGCGTGGCATGGGGAGGAAGGAAGGGAGGAAGGACCGAAGCAAGCAGCGAGTACGCGCGGCCGGCCGACCGGCTCGGCTCGGCTCGGCTCGACTGGGCGCCGACGGCTGACGCCCAGCGCGTATCAGCGAGATGCACTCTTCCCCCTCCAGCCGCAGCGGCCGGTGCGTGCGTGGGAGCAGCCGGAGCGCGCGTCAGCGTCGCGGAGAAGCAGGGCGTCTCGGCCGGCGCGTATTAGTCTCCCGCCTGCCCGGCCGCCCGCGCGCGCCCGCCCGCCGCCTCTGCGCGCAGTTTCTCGCCCGCGCGGCTCCTCGGTGCGCTCGCTCGCTCGCGCGCTCGCCGCTTTGCCCGTCCGCTTGCTGGCGCTGGACAGCCGCCGGCCTGCCGGTCGTGGCACGAGGCGCCGGCCAGCAGCACTTCGGCTTTTCTCGCGCCGCCAGCTCTTACGCGGCCGCTTCCGCCGTGTCCCGCCCTCTCCATCGTCCGCCCGCCCAGGCGGCCGATACGCTCCCTCTCCCTCTCTCTCTCTCCTTCGCGTCCGCATGCGGTTCACGCTGCCGCCGGGCACGTTCCCGCCGCTGTCGCTGTCGGAGCGGCGGCGAGAGGCGCTGCTGGCCGAGGCCGCGCGCGTCGTGCAGGAGACGCTGGCGGCCAACGAGGCGTTCCTCGCGGCCGGCCGCGTACTGCGCGCAGCCGAGTGGAAGCTCGTGCGCGCCAAGGAGGCCGTGCAGGTGTACCAGCAGCGCGCGGGCGCCGGGCTGAGCGCCGCGGACGCCGGCGCCGCGCTCACGCTCGCACTGCCCGGGTCGGCGCCGGCGGACCGCGCGCGGCGCGGCTCTCGGCGGCGCGGCACGCTCGCGGCCGAGGGCGATCGCGAGCGCGAGCGCGCGGGCGTGGCGGACTTCAACACGTTCGACCCGTCCAAGATGACGGTCGTGGAGGCCATGAAGCGGCCGCAGGTGCCGCTGCTGGCGCTGCACGGCGTGGTCGAGGGCACGCTGGAGGACACGATGCTGGGCATCCTGGCCGAGGACGACGCGTCCTGGCGCTGGCGCAGCGCGCACATCAACGACCGCTTCGACGACGCCAAGCTGCTGGCGACGCTCGCGCGGCCGGACGCGCGCGACCCGTTCCGCTTCGCGGGCGTCAAGTGGTTCGCCAAGGAGCACCCGGCGGTGCTCAGCTCGCTCGTGCACCGGCGCGACTTTGTCATCGTCGAGGCCTGCGGGCTCACGGCCGACTCGCGCGGCCGCCGCGTGGGCTACATGCTGCTGCACTCGGTCTCTCTGCGCGCCGTGCCCGAGCTCTCGCAGCTCGGCATCATCCGCGGCAGCCTCTCCTTCTGCTACCTCGTGCGCCAGGGCGGCCGCGACAAGCGCATGGTCGAGATCTTCGGCCGCGGCTTCTCGGACCCGCTCGGCGACATGCTCGAGCGCGTGTCGGTCGCCATCGCGGCCGAGGCGCTCGTCTGCGCCGTCTCGGTCGTCGACTACGCCTACGTCAAGAAGCTCGCGTACTTTGCCAAGCAGCACAAGCGCGCGGGCCGCGCGAGCGACCTCGCGGCCGCCGGCGACAAGCCGCCGCCGCCGCGCTGCGAGAGCTGCGGCGCCCAGGCCGCGGGAGGGAGCGCCGCCGGAGAGGCAGGAGGCGCGCGGGCCGCGGGAGGGAGCGCCGGCGGCGTGCTCAACGGACTGCTGTCGGCCGTCGTGGCCGCCGGCGGTGGCGGCAGCAGCGGCGCGGCGGCGCAGTGCAGCATCTGTCGCCGGCGCGTGTGCGCCAAGTGCAGCGTGCTCAAGAAGATGACGGTGGACGTGACGCCGCGCGCGGCGGTGCAGCGCACCGTGCGCTTCTGCGTGCAGTGCGTCATGCAGGCCAAGGACGCGTCGGCCTGGGACATCGCCGTGCGCGCGCTCGCGCGGCCCGCGGCGCGCTCGGCCTCTTCCTCGGGCTCCTCGGGCTCCTCGCCCTCGCCCGCGGCCTCGCCCGCGACGCCGTCGACGCCGTCCGCGCCGTCGACGCCGGCGTCCGTCTCGGCCGTGGGCTCGACGCCGAGGCCGCTGCCGCCACCGCCGCCGCCGCCGCTGCCTCGCCGCCAGCGGTCCGAGGAGCTGCCCTCGCGCTCGAGAGTCACGCGTGCGTACTCGCAGCAGGTCCCCTCGGCGCGGTTCGCGTACAAGACGCGCTTCCCGACTCCAGCGCCAAGACCGGCGCCGACGCCAGCGACGACGCCGACGCCAGCGACGACGCCGACGCCAAGACCGACGCCGACAGGGACGAGGCTCGCGAGCGGCCGCAGCAAGCGGGCGAGCGACTCGCCGGCCGCGGAGACGCCATCGACGCCCGAGCCGGTCGTGCGCAGCGCCAGGAGGAGCAGGAAGGTCTACGACATCCTCAACGACGCGGCGGATGTGCCGCTGTATATCCCCGTCGTGCGGGGTCCGGCGCCGCCGCTGCCGCCGCCGCGCGAGTCCGTGGTCGAGCGCCGGTCGGAGCAGCTCCCGCGCCACCTCGTGCTCTAACCGAGCCGAGCGTTTATCTGTCGTCTGTAGGTGTATCAAGTGAGCGAGCGAGCGAGCGAGCCAATGTCCACAGCCACCACCTCGTTCCCTCTCGTCTCTCTCGTCTCTCTCGTCTCTCTCGTCTCTCACTGTCGCTCGCGACTGCTTGGAGCCTAGGCATCGGTGTCCGCGTCGAGGTCCAGGTCGAGGTGGTCCAGGTCGTAGTAGTCGACGTGCGCGCCGGACTCGAAGGCGCCGCTGAGCGCGAGGCGGACGCCGCGACTCGCCGAGCGGCGCGGGTCCACGAGTGTCCCGTTGGCCTTCATGGCGACGTACGTGGCCGCGAGCGCCGGGTGCACGAGCGGGGACTCGCGGAAGGCCGCCTGCATGCCCGTATCCATCGGCCCGGGCGAGTAGCTGAGCACACGCACGAGCCCCGCGGGTGCCTGCTCGTCCGCGATCACGCGGTGATGCATCTCGCGCGCCGCCTTGCCCGTGCAGTAGTCGCCGTACGTCGCGAACGGCTTGAGTCCGCACAGCGACGTCACGTTGATGATCACGGACGTGGTGGCCTTGGCATCCGCCGGCTTGGCGTCCGCGGGCTTGGCGTCGTCGCCTGACGCGAGCAACTGGGTCCGTGAGGCGCCGAAGGCGTCCAGGAAGCGCTTGTTGAGCCAGTACACGGACGTGAGGTTGAGCTCCCAGTAGGCAGCCAGCGCCGCGGGCGACGACCGCTCGTGCGACAAGCCGAGCTCGCCGAGCGAGCCGGCGTTGTGCACGAGCACGACGCGCGCGTACGCGCCGGCCTGGAGCTGGAGCGGCCAGCCAGAGCGAGTCAGTGACGACTGGCGACCGGCGTCAGCAGTCGGAGAACGCGCGCACGCGGTCGCACCTGGGCGATCAACGCGTCCGTCTTGGGAGTGTAGTCGGCCTGGTCGCCGAGGTCCACGGGTTGCAGCACGGTGCGGAGCGGCTTGGGCGAGTGCTGCGGCCCTCGCCACGCCCGGCGGCGTCAGCGGAGACCTCGGACGCGCACACCGAGGCACGTGAGGCGACAGGCGGACGCACCGTAGCGTCCCAGACCTCGCGCGCCAGCCGCGCCGTCTCCTGCAGCGCCGACTCGTCGCGCGCCAGCAGGAACTTGGAACGGAGCGTGAGGTGGCCACGAGCGACGTTAGAGGCCGCGCAGGACTCAGCCACGCGGCGCAGAGGCGACGCACCAGATCCAGCGACTCGGCGTCCACGTGGCGCGCGAACTCGAGCGCGAGGCACCGCCCGAAGCTGCGCGATGCGCCGGTCACCACCACCGCCGTCGCCATCCTGCGCGGTCTCGAGCCACCCCAAAGTGAGCAACTGAATGATTCGCGATCGTTCGAGGTGGACCACACCACGTATCGACAGTCCCGCCGGCCGATCTTCAGGGATCCAGCACTCGCCACTAGCTCCTTCCTCGCTCACGTTGAGTGAGTCCCCGCGGAGCATGAAGACCACCGTCGTCGCCGTCGCCATCGCCGCTGCCGCGGTGGCGCTGCTTGGCGCGCCGCTGGCGACCGCCGAGCAGGACGCGAGGATCCACCTGCGCGTGGCGCACCACAAATTCTACGTGACGCCCATGGGCGAGCGGTGCGCGTACAACAACTGCGTCGACCCGAG